>JADRCD010214091.1:0-11724 GCA_019843815.1 Montemys delectorum
ATATAGAGAAAAATACAATTAAACAGGTGAAGAAATGAAAGTAGAAATGGAAGCAGTGAAGAAAACACAAACTCAGGGAAGACGGGAGATAGAAAACCTAGGGAAGAGAACAACAGACGCCAGCATCACCAACAGAATATAGAAGATGGAAGAAAGAATCTCAGGTGTATAAGATGCAATAGAAGAAATTGATACATCAATGAAAGAAAATGTTAAACATAAAAAATACCTGACACAAAACATTCAGGAAACCCAAGACACCATGAAAAGACATAAACTAAAAAGAGTAGAATTAACTCAAATAAATCAGTAGCCTTCTTTTGTACAAATAATAAACAGACTGAGAAAGAAATTAGGTACCTTCATAATAGCCACAAATAGTATACAATATCTTGGGGTAAATCTAACTAAACAAGTGAAAGATCTGTAGGACAAAAACTTCAAGTCTCTCAAGAAAGAAATCGAAGATCTCAGAAAAAGGAAAGATCTCCCATGCTGATGTATAGGCAGAATTAACAGTAAAAATGCCATCCTACAAAAGGCAATCTAATGCAATCCCCATCAAAATCTCAACACAATTCTTAAGACGTGGAAAGAGTAATTCTCAAATTCATCTGGAAAGGCAAAAAAATCAGAATAGCAAAACTAATACATAACAATAAAAGAATGGCTGTGTGAATCACCATCCCTGACCTCAAGCTTTACCCAAGAGAAATAGTGATAAAAACTGCATGATATTGGTACAGAGACAGACAGGCTGATCAATAGAATAGAACTGAAGACCCAGAAATAAAACCACACACTTATAGTCACTTGATATTTGACAAAGAAGTCAAACATAAACAATGGAAAAAAAGGAAGCATCTTCAACATATGGTGCTGGTCTAACTGGCTGTTGATATGTAGAAAAATGAAAATAGACCCTTATTTGTCACCTTGCACAAAGCTCAAGTCCAAGTGAATCAAAGACCTCAACATAAAACCTGATAACACTGAATCTAATAGAAGAGAAAGAGCTTTGAACTCATTGTTACAGGGGGAAATTTCCTAAACAGAACTCTAATGGCTCATGCTCTAAGATCAAGAATTGATAAATGGTACTTCATGAAACTGGAAAGGTTCTGTGAGGCAAAAGACATAGTCAATAAGACAAGTGGGCAACCTACAGATTGGGAAAAAAAAAAACTTCATTAACCCAACATCTGATAGAGGGCTAATATCCAAAATATATAAAGAACTCAAGAAGATAACCACCAAAAAATCCAAAAAATCCAATCAAAAATGTGGTATAGGACTAAACTGAGAATTCACAACAGAGGAATCTGGAATGGCTGAGAAACTCCTAAAGAAATGTTCAAAGTCCTTAGAGATCAGAAAAATGCAAATAAAAATGACCTGGAGATTCTACCTTACATCAATCAGAATGGCTAAGATCAAAACCTCAGGTGACACCATATGTTGACAAGGATATAGAGAAAGAGGAACACTTCTCCATTGCTGATGGGTTTGCAAACTGGTACAACCACTCTGGAAATTAATCTGGAGGTTCCTCAGAAAGCTGGAAATAGGTCAATCTGAAGATCCAGCTACACCACTCTTGGGAATATACCCCAAAGTTGCCCCACCATGCCATGGGTGCACATGTTCCACTATTTTCATAGGCGCCTTGTTTGTGACAGCTAGAAGTTGGAAACAGCAGAAGAATGTATACAGAAACTTTTTCATTTACATAATGGATATGTACTCAGCTATTAAGAATGAGAACACTCTAAATTTTGCAGGTAAATGGATTGAACTAGAAAATATCATCCTGAGTAACTAAGACCCAAAAGGACATGCATGGTATGTACTCACTAATAAGTGGATAGTAGCCCTGAAAAGTGCCTTATACCCAAAATATAGCCCGAATAACTCAGAAAGATCAAGAAGCTGAAGGGCCCAAATGAGGATGCCTCAGTCCCACTTGGGAGGCAGAAGAAAGAAACCACAAGGTGGGAGGGTGGGACTTGGGAGGGAAAGGGGATTGGGGTGGCAGAGAAGGGAACATGATTGGGTATTGGGTGGGGGAAAAGATCTTTGTACAAATTTAAGACAGTTTTAAGTATATGGTAATATAATGATAAAAAACGTGTACTGAATTATTTTGTTATAATCTAGTTTATATTTATAGAAATTTGGGGGCATCATTCTGGATAGATAATTCTCAAGCTGCTAGGTAAGAATGATTTTACCATATTGTTTTCAAAAAAATATGTATCTGTAGTTGAACCTTTCTTGTGTTAAAGAGGGCAATGACAAGAGAAAATGACAGTTTATATATAGCCTACCCTATTCGACACAGAACTGTCTGCCTGGAACAAAATCATGAAGAGGAAAACAAAATTACCATAAATTTAGGTCTTAGAAATTTGCTAATAAGTGGACAGATATGAGTTCATTGCAGCTGTAACTGTTTTGTTGGATGAAATTATTTGGGTGCTATTTTTGTGCTTGTAGTACTTACTAACATGGTTTTTTTCCATATGCATCACCTCTTCCTTGAGCAAATTCATACAGCAATTTGAATCAGACAGCAGGCTTTTTAAATCCTCTCAAGATGTCAAACAACAGATGCTCAGTGAAAGGCAAGGTTTTTGAAAAGTATTAGAGCACGAGATGGGATGATTTCGACTATTCAGTTCTATGCTATTACTTAATATAGCTATGTGAAAACAATTGTCCCAAAGTGCTGAATCATCTGAGAGAGTCATTTGTAGAAACAGCTGCATAAGTCCATTGGAATGACATTTCTAAAGTGATTTTTAAAAGTACAGAAATTTACTGGCATAAATTTTAATCATATTCTCACAGAGCATCATATGCAAATGACAATAAGTTTAAATTTTATGCCTACAGGTAGGGCAAAATGTTAATAGTCTATCCGTAGTTCAAATGGAATACCATTAGTTAATAGTCTAAGTGAAATGAGCAACATGATTTTATACATATCAGAAAAACATTGTAAATATATACATATATTGCTTACAGAAGTGTTTTTATTATATATATATTCATCTTTAGTTCTTTGAGAAGTTAGTACATTCTTTAATCACAATTCTTCCTAGCACTATCCCCCCTCCCCCACTTCATTAACCACTCAGTCCTTTATCTTAATCCCCATCAAGGCCTGTTTGTGGCTCAGATATTTGAAACGGAAACTTCTGGTTGTGTCATGTGATGCAGAGTTACAGGATATTTTGCTGAGCAAGACATATTAAAGGACATGTGTTGTTTGGAGAAAGTATAAGTAGGGCTCACCAGACGGATGTGGCATTTGCATATCTAGCTATGCAACTCTTCATTGGTCTCATGTCTTTGCAGATCTTCACTTCATTGAGAGAAGCACAGCAGAGACTTCCTGGCATTCTGGCTTGCCTTAGATGTTCCTGCTGATTGTTGCAGATTTAGTGGAGACCTGGTGGTTTCTGCTGGATTATCCTGGCATTACTAATTAGTGTTTGGTGACACTTCAGAAGTAGACTGTTGGTATCCTGACACTACTGAACTGGACTGCTGGTTTTCTGACAGAGATTGAAAACACTCCAAAGAAATACTTCTAATACATCCTCTTGTCCTATTTATCATCTTTTCTACCCTACTTTTGCACAGTGGGCTAAAAGGGGGGGGTGGTCAAAACATTTGAGAATCTTTATTAAAGTAATTTTGAAAAATCTAAGCCTACAGATATTCTTGGATGTGTGGTGTTACACTGGAACGTGGTTGACTTATCAGCGTATGCATTTTAGAGAAAACTGACCTTCTTCCCAGCAGCTGATAATTTCCATATACACTAGGCTAGATGCACTCAACAGGTTTAAGAGAGCACATGGATTTGGGACTAAATTGATAGAGGAAAATAGCGAAGACACAGGATAGGAGGGAATGGGCATGGACTTGATGAAAACACATTATATCATATGTAAAATTATCAACAAAAAATAGGCTGTATTAAAACACTAGTTCACCTTTTGGTCTTCCTTCTTCTTAAGTTTCTTGTGGTTTGTGGGTCGTTCTTCCTGTATTCCAAACTTCTGGGCTAATAACCACTTATCAGAGAATGCATACTGTGTGTGATTTTTTGTGATTGGGTTACCTCACTCAGGATGATACTCTCCAGATCCATCGGAATCAAACACCCACAGTAGGAGTGGCAGAGATTAACTATGGAGCAGAGACTGAAGGAAGGATAAGCATATAGCTATCTCCTGAGAGGCTCTGACAATACCTGACTAATACAGATGTAGAGGCTCACAACCATTCATTGAACTGAGTACACTGTCCCCAATGAAGGAGTTAGGGAAAGGTTCTATGGAGCTGAAAGGTTTGCAGCCCCTTAGGATGAACAACAATTACTAACTAGTACCCTCAGAGCTCCCAGGGACTCAACTACCAATCAAGGACTATACAGGGTGGGACTGAATGTTCTGGCAGCATGTGTATAGTAGAGGATTGCAAATTTGATCATCAATAGGAGGAAAGAACCTCGGCCTTGTGAAAGTTTTGTGCCCCAGTGTAGGGGAATGCCAGGGCCAATAAGTGGGAGAGGGTGGGGTGGCAGGCATGGGGAGGGGGGAGGCAAAAGGGGTTTGTCCTTATTGTTTTTGTTTGTTTGTTTGTTTGTTTTTTGGAGGGAACCTGGGAAAGAGAAAATTTACATGTAAATAAAGAAAATATCTAATTAAAAAACACTAGTTGTATAGTTGACTGTTTATATCATTTAGTTAATATTTTCATATATTATGAGTGCTGTCAATTATAGGACTATATCATTTTATAGTATTTTGACAACTAATTTTTAAGCGAAAGATTATATAATCCTGATGTACACAAGTTAAAATGAGATGTAGCCTACTTGCAATTAAATAATTAGAAGAAAGGACTTCAGGGGTTAATTTATTTCCTTTATCCACCTGTTTCTACTCCTCATAATTTCCCCCAGCTATAATCGAGTTATAGTGGAGATTAATGCAAGATTACCCAACTGTTGAGGCTTGAATATCAGATATCTTACAATAGGCCCATGTGTTTGAAATTGATCCCTAGCTATTGGTTCTGTGAGTGAAGGTTAGGGAATATTTGGAATGTGGAACATTGCTTGAGGAATTACTGCATTGTGGGCAGGTTTTAAAGTGATAGAATTTGGTCCTACTTTCTATTCTTCCCTTGTTTCTTGTGAGTGGGTAATATGTAGTCAACCACCTTCATGCTCTTGCTTCTATTCTTTCCTGCCTGTTATGTCTTCCTGGCCATGATGGATACTATCCCTTTGAAACTTCATGCCATAATGAATGTTTTTTTTTTCCCTAAAACACTTTTTATTTTATTATATCATCGTAGCAAAAGAAAAGAAGCTAATCTCCCATCCTAAAGTAGGAGTGGTACAGAAGTCTCAATATTATTTAAGTATAAGGACTAGCCATGTTAAGAGTGAGATTAATGGGCTGGTGAGATGGTGCAGGGGGTAAGAGCACAAATTGCTCTTCTGAAGGTCCTGAGTTCAAATCCCAGCAACCACATGGTAGCTCACAACCACCTGAATTGAGATCTGATGCCCTCTTCCGTTGCGTGTGAAGAGAGCTACAGTGTACTTATATATAATAATAAATAAATCTTTGGGCCGGAGCAAGTGGGGTTGACCACAGTTGACCTAAATGAGTGGGGTTGACTGCGGTTGACCTGAGTAAGCAGGCTGACTGGAGCAAGCAGGGTCTACTGAGGAAGCAGAGGTCCTAAAAGTCAATTCCCAACAATGAGATAAAGGCTCATAACTATCTGTACAGCTACAGTGTGTACTCATATATACATAAAATAAATAAAAATCTTTTTTTTTTTGAAGAGTGAGATCATGAATTTCTTATGAGGGCAGTACATATACATACAGTGTCTTCTTATTGTTTAACCTTCAACCCATGCACAATGACAAGCATTTGGCTCTGGATTCTCTGTTCTATGAAGCTACTGGGATACACATATTAAAACAAGACTAAGACAGCTGTCTTATCCTCTCAAAATATGAGGACACAGACAAAAAATGTTGTTTTCTAATGTAATTGTAGATCCTTGAGAGATGCCAATTCCAGAACTCTAAAAATTAAATTTTTGTCTTTATGAAGTACTTAGTCTTACATAATTTGTAATAAAATTCAAATGAAATAAGACAAACACACACAAACAAAACAAGCAAACAAACAAAAACAACTAAAAAATACTACAACAAAACAGAGTGAGGATAAGAAATGTTATTAATGTGGATCTCCTGGAACAGATTTTGATTAGTATCATGTTAGGAGAGTTGTGAAGTACATGCTAGAAGTCTGTGTTCCTATGAGCTGGCTGCTAAAGGGGATTCAGGTGAAATTTTTGTAGAAAAGAAGAGAAACATGTTCACTATTCTCAGAAAAATATAAGTAGTTCTTGATAAATTGTTGCTAGAATTATGGATGGTAAAGGAAATTATGATAAGGTGTTAGGCAAAAATGAAGAATGCTACCAGGTTTTTGATCTTAAACTTTGTTGGATCCACACTGTGTAGGGAAAAAAAAAGTGTTGCTAGTAAGTTGTCTAGTGAATGCTATTTTCTTATAGAATTTTAAAAGACTCAAGTTTAATATGCTGTATGTTGCTTTGATATAAGACTACACACTCTTATTTTAAATGCCTAATATATAAATCAGGCAATTGTATTCCTTTTATTTTAGGCCATTCAAACAATGTAGGCAACCCAATAGGATATGGGGTAATGTTGAATCCTTAGAAGATAGAACACTGTTGGACTTTCCAGAGCTCTACAATTATCTCATAAGCCATGAGTGAGTCCACTATCAATTATTTTTTTCACTTTGTTCCATTCTCTATAACCTATACAAAATATTTCAAAGATATTCTAGGGAGGAGATATAAGTGACTCCAATCAAATTTGAAATTTTTCTCATTTCTTGAAAAAAATAAAATAAATACATTTTAGTTTATCAAAATAGTCTAAAGAAAATGTGATATTTATAAATGAGTTGGTAAAAAAAACTGTCATTTTGTTTCTACTTAGTCTGTCATTGTCTCTCAGGGTCATATTAAGTAGTTATTAAAACACTGTTAGTATACTAAAATAATGCAAGATAAGTAATTTTCATAAATATTACAACTATGAAGGTGAGATAGTAAGGAGACAATAAATACAATGTAAATGTTTCCACTTTATCAGAAGCATGCAGTATTCATAGTCTACATCATAAAATAATGTATTTTAAGCATAATCTAGAGAGTTATATAATTTCATGTGGAGAATAGGAGTGTGAGAGAAGAAAACAGGGATAAAAATGCTGAAGAGCCAGAACTAGTGAGGTCCTAGATCACAGAGCAAAAATAAAATCTCTTTGAATGCAACTCATCATTCAATAAATGTCATTATTGACCAGAACAATAATTAAGGTGGATTAGCATCTTTCCAAATGAATTGATACATAGCTAGTGATGGTGACAAGGGTGATTCATTGCATTTAGTATTTTATTATTTGAGGTAAGATCACTAATGTATTTCACAAAATGAAAGAGTATAACTTAATTTTTTTTTCGAACCTTATTTTTAATGATGGTTCTTAAACACTTTATCCTCCCTTTCAGCCTAACACCCAACAGAGGTAGTTAGAAAGACAGGATATGGGGGAAGTAGATCTGTTTAGAGAGGTTCTTTGGAGCAACTCCCTTCCTTGTTGTCTGGAAATCAGCAATTTAGTTCACAGTTCAGCAGGCAGTGGCAGCTCGATTCATCCTTAAACACTTCATAGATACACCAACAGTCTTGCTCGGTACAGTTAGGGTAGCAACAGCAGTGACATGACCTAAGAGAGGCAGCCAAGCCACAGCCCTGGCTTGAATTAGCTGGTGAGACCAATAGGAACACTGGTAGAAGTTATCTCAGCTATGCTTCTCTCAGGGAAGCGAAGATCAGCAAAGACTCAAGACTCACAAGCACTGCACAACGAGTTGTACCAGCAAACCAAGCTCTCTTTCTGACACTCCCTAAAGTCCTATTTATACCCTCCAAACATCACACGTCTTCCACATGCCCTGATTCAGCACACATCTTGCCTCAGCATGTGTCTTGCCTCAGCACGTGCATCCACTCAGCCTGAGTCCTTCGAGTCCTGACAAATGCAGCTCAACCACACAGTGTAAGGTGGACCAATGCATGCCTGTTGTTAGCAAAGAATGTGTCATCATGTGTCCTTCCATGTGTTTGCTTTGGCAGAACAAAAGAGAGGTCTCTTGTGTCTGCTTCAGAGAAATGTTTCCTCACCACTTGGCCTTAACCTTTCACACCTGTGTCCATTTTAAGGAAACATTCCTTCACGTGTTTATTCCTGCAAAACACCGTTTAACACAACAGCTCTCCCTTAAGAGCTTCACTTCAAAAGAGAATTTAACATTTTCCAACAAACTTTGCATCTTTTCCTTTAGGCCTTTAACCACTTACACATCAATGTCTGTGAGACATATAACATCTAGTGTGACTAATATCTACCAAACATAATCAGGGTATTGGGAAGAGGGAATAATTAAGCAAGTACAAGGCCAATGTGATCATATTAATGCTACAGCTGTGATAAATTTTAGAATGTAAGTGCCATGCTTCATAAAGAACACTGGTTATACTTATCCCTACTCCCCAGTAGAAAATCTATGGTTACTTTTAGAGATATTTTGTGATCACAACAGTTTGGAATAAATTAATGATTTCTAACTGTTATTATACATTGTATTATTAGGCTGAATATCTTTAAAATTAACATTATGAAGCATTTTACCCATAAACTTGATACCAAGGCAGTAGGGCCAAGACATAGTAATGGAATAACATATAAGTGCTTTACATGTAAGTGTTTGAAGATCTGTTTCAGACTAAATGATTTGACCTAACTTTGAATGGATCTAGATACAAGAATGGCTCTGGTGTGGCATTTCACAGCCAGTGATTCCAGAGAATTCAGGCACTGAACACAATTACTCCTTTATGGATGGGGTGTAGTCTCATTGCATAGAACACAAGAGCTATTTTAGTTCATGAGTAGATTTAATTTTGTAATATGCACAATATTTTCTAATTAAAAGCATATACTGTGTTCTTCTGTACTATTAGAGATTATGGATTAATACAAAATAATATTTATACCGAGATTTGGAATTACAAAAATACTACTCAAGCAGTCTGATACATAATTCAACAATATCTTGGACTTTAGATTATCTGAACTATTGTTTCATACCACGTTTCATGAGGAGTAGGTTAGACAATTAAAGTAACTATCAATAATAGTCAATGAGATTATTTCAAAACAAGCAAATTTAACTGTCGCAATTCAGGAATAAAAATGAAACCATATGAGTAAAGAAAACAACCAACAAAATAATTCACTGGTAATACTTCAGTTTCTCTAGGAAGCATTGATTTAGGCCATGGATTTTGTTTTGTTTGTTTGTTTGTTTTTTTTAAATCATGGAATAATTCCTGTATGTGTATGTATGTGTGTGTGTGTGTGTGTGTGTGTGTGTATGTGTGTGTGTGTGTGCATGTGTGTGTGTGTGTGTGTGTGTGTACATAAAACTGTACATGTGGGTACAGCACATTGAAGATAAAGAGTTCAAGAAGAGAGGTTAATATAAGAAGATAAACTATTTTGAAGGGTGTTGTTACCCTGATTTCTTCCTCAACTATTTGGCATTTGTATATAAAAGGGCTACTGGTTTTTTTTTCAGTTAATTTTATATCAAGCCACACCACTGAATGTGTTTATCAATTATAGGAGTTTCCTGGAGAGCTTTTGAGGTTGCTTATCTGTACTATCATATCATCTGAGAAAAATAATACTTTGACTTCTTCCTTTCCAATTTGTATCCATTTATCTTCTTTAGTTGTGTTATTGTTCTAGTTAGAACTTCAAGTATTATATTGAATAAATGTGGAGAGATTACATAGCCTTGTTTTGTTCCTAATTGTAATGGGACAGTTTGAGTTTCTCTCCAGTTAGTTTTATGTTGCTCTACAGGCTTGCAGTAAATTGCCTGATCAGGTGCGTCTCTTTTATCCCTGCTCTCCCTAAGACTTTATCATGAAAGGATGCTGGATTTTGTCAAGAACATTTTCCTCAACTAATAAGAGGACCATGCAGGTTTTCTTTTCAGTTCATTTATATGTTGTACCCTTCAAAATAGTCACAATATCTTGGGGTAACTCTAAGCTAGCAAGTTTAAGACTTGTATGACAAGTGCTTAAAGAAAAAAATTGAAGGAGATATTAGAAAAGCTCTCCCATGCCCATGCATTGATAGGCTTAACATAGTAAAAATAGCCATCTGACAAAGAACAATCTACAGATTCAATGCAACACACATTAAAATTTCAAAACAATTCTTCACAGTCCATAGAAGAACAATACTAAACCTCATATGGACAAACAGAAACCTAATACAGCTAAACAATAATGTTCACTAAAAAACTCTCAGAGGTATCACCTATTAAAATCATCCCTGATTTTTAAGCTGTACAAAATAATTACAGAAATAAAAAAGTAAGGTATTGAAATACAAATGGATAGATATATTAAGAGATTAAACTGAAGACTCAGGTGTAAATCCACACACCTATGGGCATCTGATATTTGATAAGTAAGAATTATACAATGGAGTAAAGAAGCACCTTCAACAAATGATTCTGGTATAACTGGATGTCAGCACATAGAAGAATGCAAATAGATCCGTATCTGTCAACCTGAACAAAACTCAGCTCTAACTGGATCAAGAACTTCAACATATAACTGAATGTCCTGAACCTGATAGAAGAGAAATTGGGGGATAACCTTGAACACGTTTGCATTGGAGACAGCTTTCTGAAAAAAGCAACAATAGCAGGAGCACTAAGATCAACATTTCATAAGTGGGACCTTATGAAACTGAAGCACTTTTGCAAGGAAAAGGACAGAAAAAAAACCCAACAGCCTAAAAAAATGGGAAAAGATTTACAAAAACTCTATATCTGACAGAGAACTAATTTTCAAAATACTTAGAAAATGCAAGAAAGTACACATCAAATGCAAAACAACCCAATGGGGTAGAGATCTAAACAAAGGAATCTCAAATGCTTGAGAAGCACTTAAAGAAATGTTCAGCATCTTTAGTCATTAGAGAAATCCAAGGCAAACTTTTGAGATCCATCTTAGACCTGTCAAAATGGCTAAGATGAAAACCACAAGTGAGAGCTCATTCTGACAAAGATGTGGAACAAGCATAATACTCCACTGCTTGTGGGAGTAATAACTTGTACAACCACTTTGGAAATCAATATGATATCTTCTCAGAGAATTGGATATAGTTCTACCTAAAGACACAGCTATACTACTCTTGGGTATATATCAAAGTGATGCTCCATCCTACCACAAGGGCACTTGCTCAACTATGTTCTTACTTGCTTTACTCATAATAGCCAGAAACTGAAAATAACCTAGATGTCCATCAATTGCATATTACTCATTTTTAAAAATTGACATCATGATATTTCCACACAAATGGATACAACTAGAAAAACAGTCATCCTGAGTAAGGTAATCCAGACCCAAAAAGACAAATATGCTATGTGTTTACTTATAAGTGTATCTTAGCTGTTAATTAGACAATAATCAAGCTACAATCTAAAGAC
>JADRCD010214092.1:0-16722 GCA_019843815.1 Montemys delectorum
CTTCCTTCCTTCCTTCCTTCCTTCCTTCCTTCCTTCTTTGCTTCCTTCCTTCCTTCCTTTCTTCCTTAACTTACCTTTGACAGGTATTTCCACAACAACATGACAAACAACCAAGCTATTGTCTGAATGGTCTCATGGGTGTCTTAGAAAGTGTTATCAGTATGTATTATGGAGCTCCACCCTTCAAGGGATGATCCAGCCATTACTGTCTTGAAATTTGAGGAATTGTGATGATCCAATCTAGAACCTCACCCAATCCAATGGATTTACATTCCTGAGCTCCTCTCCCAGCTTCACATAAGCCTGTGTGTTATCTTAAGAAATACTAGGATATATAGATAAAGGCATGTTGACTAGACTCTACTGGTGCAGCTTATATGAGTGTTCCCCCATGCTAATTCTGAGTTTTGGCCATGAATCTGATAGAGAGTTAGTTACGTATGCTACTGGAAGTAATTTCTCAATCATACTTTTATTAGTAACTCCAGCTACTTGGTTTTCCCAAGCTGGAACTGAAGTTGTTTCTTTCGTTTGTTAGTATCCTATCTAGAATGAATAGACACATCTTTATGTTTCCCCATGAAAAGTCATCAAACCCTGTAAAGAACACATGTGGATCCAGGGTTTGGCAAGTGACTGAACACTTCCCCTTACCAGAAGTGATCCAGTGGGATTCGGCTGGCTGAAGGGACGCTGGAGTTCCTCTCAGCGCCTGTCTTCCTCTTATAAGATCCCTTCCTACCATACAGTATAATATCCTGTCCCACGAGGCATTTATCCTTGCACCAACTGTCCTCGGAGAACCACAGGGATGAAAAGAAACCTAAAAGTTTACCTTTGAATGTGTGGAAGCCTGTCTTCATACTTTAACTTTGCTGTTCCTTCCACCAAGAATTTTACAATTCATTTTCTTGACTGTGACCTTTTAGTATCTGTATAATTTACTTCAACCAATAAAATATAGTGGAAGTACTTTCACAAATTGCAGAATATAAGAGAAACATTTACCTTTTTAAAAATGTTACTTGCAATGTACTTCTGAGCTGGCCACAAAGCAGTGTGGTGTGAAAGAACATGTATGTGTGGTGGGAGGGAATACATAAAAGAGGAAGAGAAGGGGATGGAGAGAATGGAAGATGGGGGAGAAAGACATTCTCTATCCTAGAAGTTCCATTTGAACACAGCCACCTGCCAAGTGCCAGCTGAGTGCAACCTGGAAATAGCCTTAGGCAATCATTCCGAAAAGAACCATTTGACCAGCTCACAAAGTCATGGGAAATATTAATTTGTTGCTGTTTTAGGCCAGCACATTTTGGAGTTCATTTAAAGTATTTAAGTTTGGTATCTCAACAAACATAAGTAGAAGGCTTCTAGGACGCCTTCTAATTGGATTAGAAGGAGAGGAGGGTAAGCCCGGGGAGTATGGCTGTAACATCTCATGATTTCAGTGTCATTACTCAACTATCCAGGATACAGCTTACATAGATCAAGATGATCATAAGATGAATCTGACCTTTGAAACCAGACAGGCAAGAGGATGCTGACAGAGACAAAAAGAGAAGTTGGTTTCATTGACCCTACATTGGCAAGAAGTGAGCCCCAATGTTACACATTGCCTAACGTTGATTAAGAACAGAAAGCGTCTCAGCGCAACATAATGTGCCCCTACCAAGCTCCCCAAACACATCCAACTGCTGGAAAAAATCATTTTTGTAAATTATGTTTTATTGAAAGAAAGGCCTATCCATTCATTTATCTGTTGTCTACAACTGCTTTGATGTTACAGTGCCAGTTTTAAGCAATTGTGACAGAGATCACGTGGTCTGTAAAATCTAAGAGATTTACTCTTCGTGCCTTGAGAAATCTTTGGTTTAGAAGAAGCCCAGGAAACTGAGAAAGCATGCATCTTGTGTGGCAACACAAAACAAAATAAACTATGTAGACATGATCAAGGCCACAATGAGACCAGAGTTAGAATATGAGAGTCTGGATGTCCGTGATGGCTTAAAGTCCCCATCACTCTCATTGTAGAGCTCATACTAGGGAGTATTTACGAAATGTGCTTGCTAAGATTTGGCTACCACATGATGGAATAGGGATGGGTGTGAGAAAAAAAATCCTTATAGTAGGTATAGATGGCTTTAGAGATGGTTCAACCCATAAAGTACTTGCTGTACAGTGCACGAGTGAGGGCTTGAGTTGGATTCCCAACATCCACCTTAAAAACAAACAAACAGAAGGCCAAGCCCAGCGCTCCTGTTTGCACTTGTAATCCCACTAATGGAAAGGCAGACACAGGAAGATCACTGGGGTTTGCTAGATCACTGAATGAGACTCTGTCTCATATAAGATGGAGAGCAACTGAGGAAGACACTTGATATCAACCTCTGGCTTCCACAGGCATCTATCTGTACGCATGAACATGTATGCACGTACATACAAAACAGACATAAGAATAATGTTACATTAAGTTTCTTACTTCAGGTCCTGTCTCCAGACTCATGTTCCTGTTGACTTTAATGGCGAGGGGGAAAAAATGACTCAAAAGAAATGTATGCTGAACATTTAGTCTCCAGCTGCAGAAGAGCATTGGTGTTTCATAAATTCAGGTAGACTCGGTGCATGCACATGAGCCTTCCCCAGTGGTTACTCTGACACTGATGGTGACAGCATACTTGTGTGCTTTCCACCCTTACTCGATGCAATTATTTCCTCTTGTTTCTTAAATGCCAAGGGCAAGAGAGATGGCTGTATGGGAAGACCAATGTTAAAAGCAGTAGAGTGCCTAGTGAACGCTGAGGTTTATTGCTTAAAATAACAAACACTAAGTGCCTTAAGGGATAAAGAAGTGGCATATACTATTTTGCCATAACCTTATATTCCAAGATAATTTTACTTCTTTTCGGCAAAGAATGCTTGCTGATAACTGAGACTGTCAAGAATTATTACTGCTCCGTCTTATGTTGTCCCTGGAATTCTCCTATGTAATGTTTTAGGTGAGGAGGTGTAGGCCTGTTGTACAGATAAACAAGTAACAGTGTTGGAAAGTGAAAGCATCATGAGCAAATCTTCACCTCTAGTTTACACTTAGATTACTATCCTACTGTGCTTCTGTTGCTAGGGAAAAAAACACTGATCCAAAGCATCTTGGGAAAGAAAGTTTATTTCCTCTTACTGTTTATAGTCCATTATTGAAGGGAAGCAAGGCAGGAGCTTGAAGCAGAAACCACAGAGGAATGCTGCTGACTGCCTTGCCTTTCATAGTTTGTTCAGTCTGCTTTCTCATACAACCACTTACTACCTTCTCAGGGATGGCGCCGCCCACAGTGGGCTAGGCACTCCCCCATTAGTTACCAGTCAAGTAATGCTTCACGGCATGCTCACAAGCCAGTCTGGCGGAGGCAGATTTTCATTTGTGGCTCCCTCTTCGTAGGAGTGTTGAGCTGACAATCAAGCATAGTCATCACAACAGTCATTGTTTCTATTTCCTCAATTTCTACTTGATTCATTCAGTAAGAGTATAGGGGAAAGTTAAGCCCGATATGTTTATCTTTACGGATACACTTTACAATGCATTCAAGCATAGTAAACTAAAATTATTAATTTTCTCATATAGATATCCCTTTAAACATAAGATACAAAATGTAATAGAATACACAAAACAAATACACTAATATCCACACTGAATGATCTAAAGAATGTAGGATCCAGAGCTATAAAAGGAAGTTAAAAACGTTTATCAGTATAATGCTCCATTTGACAGTTTGTTCTTTTGGTACATTAATTATACTTGAATTAATTATACTTGAATGCTTCCTTAGAATATGCACAGACCTGGACTTGACACCTAGATAGACACACAAACATACATGTACATTCCAAGAGAGACAGAGAGAGAATCAATAGTTTTATATATATATATATATATATATACATATATATATTTAAATATGTATCTGTATATAAACATACAATATAATAAGAATGAGGTCTTAAACATATTTTTATATAATTATTTAGTAAGGTAGTATGCAATTTTTTAACACATTAAAATGTTACAAAGTAATGCTTTATAATTTGGGTGTTTTGAGGGTAATATATATAATTGGGGTGTTTTTTGTTTTGTGGGTTTTGATTGGGTTGGGTTGGGCTTTTGTTTGTTTGTTTGGTTGGTTGGTTTTTGTTTTTTCAAGCCCAGTCACCCTGTAGACCAGGATGGCCTTGAACTCACAGAGATCTGACTGCCTCTACCTCTTGAATGCTGGCATCAAACACGTGTACCACCACTTCTCAGGGCTTTATAATGTTTAACAAAATAATTTTGTAAATTTAGTTGTAGTTAAAATATATAAACACAAATTTGCAACTCATATTTTGATATAAAAATAGTCTATGTTAATTAACATATAAAGTGTGGTTGAAAAAGATTGTTAGACAAAGTATTCTTGAAAGCAGTCAAACTAAGGTGAGATGATAAAATTCATTAATATAAAAATGAAATTGTGAGTCTTATAATTTAATTGTATCACAACAAAAGACACTGGTGGAATTTCAGAGGCCATATTGCATTTGTGGGATGATTGCATGGTTATAGAGTGTAAAGATGATGATGTGGACTAAGTTTTCCAGATCACGTTTGATGTCTGAAGATTGTCAGGCACTGAAGACTAGCAACAGCTTGTCAGTTTGCTATGAGGAATGTGATCTCTTATGGTATCACACACCACAACAAACTGGATTTACTCGTTTTCATCTGACCTTTCCCTCTCTCTTACAGAAATTAAACATGCCTACCACCTTGTAGAAGACATGATATGATGGCTTAGCTACATTTTCAAATTTTTACGTATGTTTACTTCGTGTGCCTTGTTGTTCTACCTGCAAGCATGTCTGTGTGAGGGCATCAGACCCCCTGGACTTACAGAGAGTTGTGAGCTGCCATTGAACCCAGGTCCTCTGGAAGAGCAGCCAGGGCTCTTAAGTGCTGAGCCAACTCTCCAGCCCCAGTAACTTAAATGTTGCATTTCTTTAAAAGCATTTTGCTTAGATATAAGAGTGGCAATGGTTTCTTTATATCTTTTTTATACTTTTATCAAATATGGAGCATTTCCTAAGGAACATTTATGAAACACATGCACTATACAAAGAATCATGGAAAAATGAAGAATGACCTATGTAGACCGAGAGTTTTGCTCACTCTTGTGTTATTCATCCTCATTGCCTTCCTTCAGAATATGACTATATTTACGTGGGTTAATTTTGTGCACTTTTGAACTTAGCACGTCAGTCACATGCATTGTACATGTAATATTTACCCCCCTCAATATATACAAGATTTGCACATGCTGTTGCCTGTGGCTACAATTTATTAAACTGCCATTTTTTTATGTCTTCTGCATCATTCTGCTTTTGATGAATATTTAAGAATTCTGTTGCATGTGTTTGTAAGAAAGATACTAAGAACATGCTGTGTACTTGCCTTCTGGTTACAAAGCCTGTGAAAGAGTCCTCATGGACAAATACTTAGGATTAAAATTGCTGATTTATAACTGATTCATCAGATGATGCCCAATTGTTTTCTGGCATGGTCACATAGTAAATCCTCATGGTCATAATGTACATTACTGATTTGTTACATAGATATGATATGTGTCCATAGACATTTATGTCTATAAGAAATAAATTTTGCATGAAAGGGTTTTTTTTTTTCCCCCAGAAATCTAAACAATAGCACCAGAGTAGCCTTTTAAAATAAGCGAACATTGTGAAAGCTGTGGTTGATTGGGAATTTTTATCATTTGTTGCCAGGAAACAAAACATTAATGAAAAAATGGAAAGAATGTTTTCGTTGTATCTTAACAGATGGAAAAACAAATGCATTGATCTTTCACTTGCTTTCCATCACACGGCGAGTCTTCATTTCTGAAACCAGAGTCGACATTTGTTCCTTTTCTAATTCCCATCCTTGGTCTTTTAAAGATTCAAAGACTGGTTAGAAACATCCAAATCTGGGTGTTAAACAAGAAGCTAGTTTCAGGAATGGATTGTTCTTCTTCAGCCATAACTCCCCAAAAACATCAGAATCAGAACACTGGAAAATAGTTTAACTATGGTTTTATCTCACCCATAACTTTTTGGCAGTTTTTTTTCCTATAGTAACAATTATACACTTTAAGTTGGTGGGGACCCACTAACTGCACTATTGGGTATATTTCCAATATCCTAAAGCTTTAGACTTTACTTAACTAAAATCCTCTGGGTACAGTAGCACCAGAAGTACATGATTCTCATTTATAGCTAACCAAGTTTCTTTAATCAGTGCACAGTTATAAGAAAAGCGTTGTTCGTTAAAAAAGAACATTTGGTAAAATGCAAAATGGGGGAGGGGCTCTTATTATGCTCCCTTTGGGTAAACATACTATTTTCCGAAGCTTCTCAATGTTATAAGAACTCCAAATTATTTAATTAGAGTCAAGCAAATAGTAATATCTTGAAAATTCCTTGAGCAGTTCAAACCAGCTTTAATGCTTTTCTGATTAATGTCTGTGCCTTTTATGGTCTACTGCACTAAGAGCAGGTATTTTATCACCAGCTCAGGTCAACAGAGCAGAGCATTCACTAATGTGCTTTATAAGTACCAAATAAAGAACCAGAAATACGTATGAACAATCATTGCTGTTAGCCTAGTGGGGTATTTATTGAGTATTAAATAGTACAGTTAGAATTATGCCACAGATCTCTACTGCTAATTAAATGGAGAGTCACAGAAAATCTCTGAGCTTTCAAAGCAGAGTATATCAGATGTTAAATTATTTGGTGGTTGTCATTAATTTGCTGTTGGAGAGCTAGTTGAAACTGAGATGGTTTCTATAACCTGGTGTGGCAAAACAAGAATATCAGCTATTAAAACTTCAACATCTTAAACTCAAATCACAATGATGTTGAGTGAATGCTAGGAAATGCTTTTCATGGGCACTAAGCATTTTATATATGCTACTCCATAAGTTGCATGAAGTCTTTGAAGGTAGGCAATATTGTACCGTGTTACAGATGAAGTTTAGAAAATGATGCTGATGCGACTTACCCAAAGACGCAAAGCAAATGAACAGATTGAGTGAGAATCCACCCATGCAGACTGCTACAGAAGACTGTCCAAAACCATACCTTGCAACTTTAATAAGATATGCCTTACATTAGTACCTTCCTTCTCACAGCAATGAACTCTATCATCTAAATACTCAGCAATTGACATATATACCTCTGAGTCACAATAAAATGCCTACTGAGTGCACTGTGCCATGGAACCATTCACTATTCCTTTCCCCAAGGAGATCACAATGCAGATTAAGAAGGACAATATATAAATGAAAACATGTAATCAAAAGCAAAATGAGGCAACTGCCGTAGAGGACATACTAAATCAGTGTAGAAAAGACAACTCTCCCAATGGCCGAAGGGATGAGTCTTTATAAAAATAGGGATGTGGCTACAGGAGAGGGGAGACATAATCAGGATTTTATAGCAGGCATGTCTTTCATTAGAGAGTGGGGTAGATGTCATGGGTAAGGCCCTTAGCGTTCTTGCGGGGCTAGGAGGTGTTTGTAAGGAGGTTAGAGGGAGGAACTTTGAAAAATATTAGAGAGTGAGGAATTTGTGGAGGCTTGAAAATGGAAATATCATTCTTTTAACAAATATTTCTGTCGTGTCTGTCATATGCCAGATATTGTGATAAAGAATGGAACTAGAGGGAACAAGGCCAGTCTGTTAACACTTCCTTTTGTAACTAGTATAGGTTGAAGATGGAAGAACAAACCAGTTTTTCTTCTACTGAAACAGTGGTGGCTGTGTATCAACCAGGAGCAAAGCCTAGAGTCGAAAAACACGTCGTCGCATTGCTTAATGTTTTAAAAATAAATCTCCTTTAAAAACTAAACACTTAAGGATGATATCCATAAACTTACCAGAGTGGATGGGGAAAGCCCAGGAAACTTCAGCCCTCTGCAAAAAACTACAGGCAACTAAGGAATACTGACAGTCGGGGGAAGAGTCTTCCCGGGAAGAGCACCCTTAGACTGGTTGTCTAATACTAAACCACCAGCCCTGAAATCATACATCCAAGTAACAAAATGCGAGCTGGGCAGGGTCTATTTAGGAATATATATGCATATACACATATGCATATAACAACAATTAATAAAAAAGAAGCCATGTATTTGAGAAAGAGAGAGCAGGAAGGGGCACATGAGAGTGTTTTGATGGAGGAATGAGAAGGAAGGGGCAAATGTTGTCATTATAATCTCAAAAATAACCCTACGTGCTTTGTTTTAGAATAGCTTTAGACTCTGCAACTATCTTAAACTTACTTTAAACCATATTTTTATTCAGAGAATGCTATAATGAATCTGAACTTAGTCATGTCTGCAATATTCAAAACATTTTTAACAGTGGTTTCTAATAATTATGATTTTGAAACTTTATCTCAGTCTCAATTAGAATTGCTGTTGGGGGCTGGAGCTTGAAGTTTACTGGCAGAGAATATGCTTGACTTACACGAGTCTCTAGGTTCAAACCTCAGCACCACTAAAGACATTAAAAACAGTGTTTCTCCCTTGGAGTCCCTTCTTCTCTCCAGAGGTTTTGTTTGATTGTTTGCCTTTTGTTTGTTTGTTTTTTCTTTTTTCTTTTCCCACTTTCCCTTAATAATCTACATTCCTCATGAAGGATAAATAATCAACAAATGAATCAATTCAATATGATTACTCTTTGATCACTAAGACATGAGTCTATGTCAGGATTCTTGTCAGTCAAATTTTGGAAAGACAAACACATTTACACATTTAGTTACACTATCCAAATGGCTGCAATGACTAAACAGACATGCATATTGAGAGATGTCTTTGGTACAATTGAATCTAGCTCTGATATCTACAAATATAACAGACCAAAATGTTAGTTGAATTAGAACATTTTCTAATGAGCAACTAATGTGAATTAGAAATGTAGGAAGCCCAGTCTACAAGGCACTCAGAAGGCCAGGGTGAAGAAGTGTCCAGCTTTACTATAAAACTCACTCATCCACCACCCCATGCAACCCCCAGATCAAAGATTTAAACTAGCAATATTGCTTTAAAGTTTCCCTATAGGCTTGGAAATATAAAGCATGAGTACTTATAAAACCAAAACTATAGACTTCTGAATTATCTTTTCTGAGAATAGTATTGTCTCAGTAGAAATGAACAGACAGGAAGGGAAGTCCTTCAAAATCATTGAGTTAGCATGGAGACCACTTACAGAAAGAAGAGAGTAATTAGTCAGGAAGAAGAAATCAGATGGCAGCCAATTAAAAAAAATTAACTGGAATGTTCTCAAGCTTACTTTGCATGATACTGAAAGATGTGCAGAAACATCTGGTAGAATGTGTATACTAATCACCTGCAACCAATCACTTGTAAAAGTTTCCCCCAAATAACCTGATTTTCATAAGATAGCCACAAAAAACTATCACTTTCCATTTTATTTTCTTAAATGTAGTTCCTTCCTAAATTAAAATACAGGATTTTATATTTCCATAATGCATGTCCTTTGGAGCTGGGCATAGTGGTGGCACACACTTTATCTCAGCAGTTGGGAAACAGAGGCAGGCAGATGTCTGTGGTCTATATAGTAACATCCTGCCTCAAGAAAAGCAAATTCTAGATGGTCAAGTTTCCCTCCTGCATACAACTCTGCAGCTATCTTTGTGAGGATTTTATTTGATAAAATATTTTACTTTAAAACCAGAAAAAGATTCTGAGAGAGCCTTCCTCTTTTCTCTCATCCTCACGTCAATGATATTCTATGTCCCGGGCCTTTTAATCATGAAATTTTACTGCTTTGGCAATCCATTCCCTGGTGTCTGTTAGGAGTGATTCTGGTTGCAAGTGGAAAAAAACAATGTTGGCAAATACTGACAGAAATAGAGGTTTGTTTTCTCATGTAACTATTCTGAAATGTGTAGCTGCTTCCATCAGTTCTGTTACCAGGAATAGCCAGGATGATCTGTAGTCTACTTCTTTTTTTCTGTATTTCCACTTCTTTGTATTAAGGGTGTTGGCTTTCCTACCAGAAGGTTGTCATACAAAAATGTCTTTGTCGTCACTTCCCTACATTGAGGACTGAACAAGGCTTTCTGCATGTTCTATAACTATTCTCCAGCCCCTCGTTGTCATAAATAGAAACACCAAATGCAGGCAGCAGTACTTGCCTGTCAAGAAAGGGGAAGCTGTTAGTAACATCTGCCTTTTAATTTCATAAATAAAAAAGAAAAACCACCTCCAACCTTTCCTCAATGATATCCTTATGCTAAGGCCACCACAAACTTCAGAGGATCCTGGGGAAGCAACACAGTTCTCCAGCTTGCATGCCTGTCAGGAGATATATAAATAAAGACATGATACATAAACACAGTGAAAATGTGTTCAGTATTAAAAAAATGTCAAATCATGGCACTCACAGGAAAATGGATGCAACAAGAAAGTGTTACGTTCACATAAATAAAGGAAGACTCAGAAAGGGAAGACTGTTATGATTTTACTCATATGTAGAACCAAGATATAAATATATACATGTATGTGTATGACAGAAATATAAGGGGGAGAAAGAGAGCTGATAAGAGGAAAGCAGAGGATGGGATGAATTAGGGATGGAAAGAAAGCAAATGGAGGGGAACAGAGGCACCAGGGAGGATGAATATGGAGAGAGTGAAGACTGAGAGGAAAATATTAGACAAAAGGATGATGATGAGCATGTGATGAAACCTGGAACTTTCTGTGCTGACTTACCTTAAAAACAATTACAAATAAAAAAGGGGTTTTATTCGTTTGTTTGTTTGAGATAGGGTTTCTCTGTGTAGCCCTAGCTGTCCTAGAACTCATTCTGTAAACCAGGCTGCCCTTGAACTGAGAGATCTTCCTGTCTCCTGAGTGTAAAAATTTTAAACATTAGTATTGCGTTTATTTTCTTCCTGGTATACAGGACTGAAGTCATACCGGGGGAGTAGCCCCAAATTTCACCACCATTCTACAAATGGAAGAAGTTCTGTACAAAACTGGAAGGTAACTATATAGCTACAGATAGATGGTAGATAGATAGATAGATAGATAGATAGATAGATAGATAGATAGATAGATAGATAGATAGATAGATGGTAGAGGGACACACAGGCACACAGACAGATAGACATATACTCATTCTTACTCAGCTCAGCATAGCACTCTTTAAGAAGCCATTGCAGCCTGGATAACTTGTACAGTGGCATTTAGCTCCTCTATTCTCCTCAGTTCCAGAGGCAGACTCCAGTTTCGATGGGTACGCTTGTCCGCATTTGCCGCATGCTTCCTGCAGATTTACAGCAGGTACAGAATGTACTCTGATCTCTCCTCTTTATTTTATAAAGAAAATAACCCTGTAATGGGATTTCCATTTGGATTTCATAATTTAATTCTCATCAGTTCTTAGAGTCCAGATAACATAATATACCACGCAAAATACTAGAGAAACATATGAGTGCATTTGGGTTCCATGTCTTATATCTTACTGTGTGCAACAAAGTTGTATATACAGGAAAAATGACAAAATGGTTTTCATTTTACTGCAATTTTAGAAGCGATGAAGAAACTGTAGCTACAACCCAAGATATGCTGAAAACTTTTTCTCCATTAATTAATTAACTAATTAATTAATTAATTAATTAATTAACTTTGCATCCTGATCACCACCAGCCCTTTCCTTCCACCACTCCCCCTCACACAACCCCTCCCCATCTCTCTCTCACTCCCCTGGGTACCAACCCACCCTGGGATGTGGTGAAATTTTATACAATCGGTGTGCTGTTAATCTTTTATCTGATGACTATTGCATGCTGACAACATGACCCACTTTATGGACTCTCCTCCACCACTCAGCCAGTCATGAGCCTTATCTTATGAATAAGAAAACTGAAAGCTGAACCTCTGCACTAGGAGACCAAGGCAGAAGGATTGCCACAAGTCATGGCCAACATGAATTGCATGGTGAGTTTCAAGCCAGCCTGAGCTGGAGTGAGGAAAAGTCCAAACCAACTGAAATGGCAATCAGGTTTGAACTAGAACTCTTCTGTGTTCAGGGTGAGTCATGGCTGCGCACATAGCATATGCTACTACAGCCTCACTTGATTCAGTTTGTGGAAGTGAAAAAGGAAGGCATCCCTCATTTTACACTTTCGATTCCTTTTTTACCACCTTCCCTTTCCCAACTTATTTTTTCCCTAGATTTCTCACTGGTGACTTTGATAAATGGGTAGGAAGAAACAAGGTTGGATTCTTGAGAGATCAGATAAGCGTTGTTTGTTTGTTTTGCTGGTTTGGTGTGTTGGTGCTGGGGTCAAAGTGTTCCTTACATCCTTGTGAGGTTATGAAGAGGGATGGATTTAAGATAAAAGGGGAGAAGAAAAGGAAATAAAAGAAGACAATAGAAACAAGGGACAGAAAAGACAAGAAGGGAGGATCATGAAGTTTCTCTGGTACCCTTAATCCTTCAGCACAGTATCATCCTATGTGGGGACCCTGTCATCTCAGGTCTCTAGCCATGTAGGTGGTTTGGTGCCATCTGTCAATGGTTAGCAACATCCTGGGGAGTTGTGAAAGTGACTGGATGACTTTTCTCTGGATGGCTATTCTTGCATTCTAATCTTGCCCTGAAGGCCTTGGTTCATAATCTCAAACCATGTAAATGTTTAACTCTGAGCTATGTTTCAGAAGCCTGTTTTCAGGCAGGGATTATGTTAATACTCTTAGTTTGGACAGTAGGCTGAGGTGAATCTGTCCTAATTTCCCTGACCTGTTCCTCTTGCAGCAATGTTACAGTATAGGTGTTCAAAACTGACTTTATTTTTATCTACTTGCATATCCTATTAATATGGCAGGGAATATCGGATATGGATGGTGGGAGGAGTTCAAGGTCCAAGCATGCATTCAAGATTTCAATACACCTTCATCTCACACTGAAAAGAAAGCAAAACAAAAAATGTTGTGACTCAGATTGGTTTCCTAGCTCAAGCTTGGACTTTTCTCCACCTCTGCACAACTCAGACATTTATAGAGTCCTTTCCTAACAGCTACTCTGGATAGCTCAGGCATTAAGAAAAAAATTCTTAAAATGTCAGTGACCTGAAATGAAAGGCTTCTTTCTTGCTGTATTATGTGCTTATTACAGATACACTTGACTCTGGTCTAAGTCCTGCCTGAGTAGAAAGCCCCTTTCTGGAACACACACAGTCTCTGGTCAGGTTACTAAGAAATCAAATTCTGGCCCATCAAGTTTCCATTCTTCATTGTTCATCACCTGTCACATGGAATCCTCTCACTAGGAAGGCTAGGCAAGGAGGCCAGGCAACCCAGAGAAGGACCAAGGAGATTTTGGATAGCATAATCTCTAACATCTTCATTGAGTCAAAATTCTTAGCTAACTATTTTTTTTGGTTTCTTAAGACAGGACTTTTCTGTATAGTCTTAGCTGTCCTGGAACTCACCCTGTAGACCAGGGTGAACTCAGAAATCCGCCTGCCTCTGCCTCCCAAGTGATAGAATTAAAGATGTGCGCCACCACTGCCCAGCTCATTCACACACACACACACACACACACACACACACACACACACACACACACATATGTGTGTGTGTGTGTATACATATATAAAAATATATATATACACATATACATATACATGTGTATATATATATATATATATATATATAATGACTGTGAGTATACTGTCACTCTCTTCAGACACACCTGAAGAGGGCATTGGATACCATTATAGATGGTTGTGAGCCACTATGTGGTTTCTGGGAATTGAACTCAGGTCCTCTGGAAGAGCAGTCTGTGCTCTTAACCACTGAGCCATTTCTCTAGCCCCACCTAACTATTTTCAACTTGTAGCTTAGATTTCTACATCTCAGTGGGCAGGCAGCAGGAGGAGAGAGTCCCACTGGGCCTGGCTTGGGCTTCTGAAACTTCAAAGCCCACCTCACACCTACTCCAACATGGCCACACCTCCAAATAGTACCACTTTCTATGAACCAGTTGGGGGCCATTTTCATTCAAACCACCATAGTAGTCAACAGTGACTGTCTAATTCGAGAATGGCAGAGAACCCTGGAGCTGCTCCATCCACAAAGCTGGATTTGTCAGCAGTACCAATCTGACAGAGCGCCTCCAGAGTCCCTGGAGAACCTCTAGTCTTCAGTTCACATTGGAAGGCTGAGAAACTGTAGCCTAGATTTGCATTACATCATCAATACTTCTCTTATTATTTTTCACACAATTTCCCCATCTTTTGCTCCTCCTCCTGCTTCAGAGGACAGTATGGGCTCTGATAACAAGAAAAAAATGGCAGCAAGAACAATGGAAAGGACTCATTCACCAGCAAGAAAGGAAGATGGGCCAGCAACCAGCACTGCTTTCCTGTTGGACCTCTGGTTATGCAGCCACTGTCCCTAAATGCTGCCTCCTCTGGGAAACAACTGAACTCTCCAAGTTTCCTGGAAATATCCTCACAGGCCAAGTCAGAGGCATGTCTCTGAGTTGGGTCAAGATATACTCTATTTAGGTTAAGATTTATCATAGTACTCATAATTAGCCTGATGAAATGAATTAAAAAAAAAAGTTGAAACTTAGGTCTGGATCTTTTTGTTCCAGAACCAATACCCTTCACTTGAGTTCTTAAACTGTACTGTTTTTTGTCAATGAGGCTATTAACTTCACCACGGCAGTGCACCCTGGGAAAGGGTTTTTTCCTACCATCTCTGCTTCCATGTGCTCATCAATAAATATAGTTTAGCAGTAGTAGTTATAGCATATTGCACTAGATACAGAGAGATGAGCAGGCAGTACTGAGAAAATATAAGCCATTTATTAAAACTCTTATTGGACTAGTGTCTTTTCATACTGTCCTCTGAAGCAGGAGGAGGAGCAAAAGATGGGGAAATTGTGTGAGAAATAATAAGAGGAGAAGTATTGATGATGTAATGCAAATCTAGGCTAAGGTTTCTCTTGGCAAATACTTCCTTTATAATACTGCCAGCCTTCCTCTTCTCATCACCCCTCTTGCCTACAATTTCATGTCTGTGCCTAGTAAGAAAATACAGCAGCCTGGGGAGGACCTCACTGCAATCATGCTGTCTTTAGTCAAACTCAAGAACAACAGTGTGAAAACAGTAAGAAACGTGATTCAATTACTTGCATCTTGAACTTCCTCATTTATGCAACCTTTTCCCTTTGTTCCCTGCGTCCTTTCTTTCCCTTTTAAATTTTTTATAATAGGTGATATGCTGCGATATTACAAATGGCTCTGTAATGGGAAACTTTATAGAAGATTTTGGTGTTGCAGCTAATTAGGATTATTTCTTTGAAAAAAAATAGGGTAATGCTGGGACAGGTAACAGGCATGGATAGTGGGTTGTTTTATCATACACACGCACCCCATACCCCCATACCCTGTAGACATAAACATGAAAGTACGCGAAGAACTGAATAAGAGAAACTATTAGACAAATGAGTTGAAGTCGAGGTCACTGTGTAGTGCCAGGGGAAGTATCAAATAGTAAGTTCCCTCTCATGTCTGGGTAAGCTCTTGCTTCCCAGTTGTCATTCCTCTTAGGGGCAGGGCATGTCATCCAAGAGAAATGCCAAGTTTCTCTAGTATGCCACAGAGAAAGTACCTGCAAAGATGTTTAAAGGAATCTGACATTTGATTTTTCGTTTCCATTTTTGTCTTTGTTATTATTTTCAGTGTGCATGTATGAGGAGGTCAGAAGACAACTTTCAGTTGAAAGAGAGTGAATTCTCTCTTTCTACTATTGATCCTAGGGATCAAACTCAGGATGTTAGACTTGTGCAGTGAGGCTCTGACCTGCTGAGCCATCTCAGCTGTCCTGGTACTAATTGGTTTTGTTATCATAAATGGAAAAAAAATGCAATTTTACAGAACTTCATTGGATTTGTTTTTAAATTTTCTTTTCTTTTTAAAGAGTATTTTTAGAAGGGTAGAGGATGGGAGAATATTGAACTTCTCTCTGCTTTTAGAGACTGGAAAAGTCTTAATTCAACCTAGTCTGATGGTGTTCAGAGACAGTTTGTTGTTGTTGTTGTTGTTGTTGTTGTTGTTGTTGTTTTGCTGCTGAGATAGGTATTTTAACACCTTTTACTTCTATCTGGAACTTTTTTTTCCTGACAAGAAGATGTGAATTGTGTCAGTCTCATGACCCCGATGACTAATATATTACCCTATGCTCAGTTAATTGACTTGGGCTCTAGCACTAAAGCTGACTTAGAAACCTCAAGCAGCTCCAATCCTCTTGTCTTTTAATGGTGTGAACAAAGCGTTAGGGGAGGGGAACTCGTGCTCCACCCTTCTCCATCTTCTGACATTCTAGCATATCAGTGTGCTCCATTGCATCTGCTGTTAGTCTACAGACAATTCATTGCATAAATATTGACTAAGCATGTGGCATGCATACAGAGTCTAATATTCTCAACTCTACTATGAATCATGAGTAATTTATCTGGGGATAGGAGGAGGCAGAAGTTCTTGTTCCAGGAAGTTCAAGTGTTAGGCTAGAACCATAAAAGTTATGTATTGCCTCCAGAGTGAGAGAGGGAGAGAGAGAGAGAGAGAGAGAGAGAGAGAGAGAGAGAGAGAGAGAG
>JADRCD010214093.1:0-22948 GCA_019843815.1 Montemys delectorum
ACTCCTGAGGCCTGTGCTTCCCAGCTGGTCCTGCCTGAGTACTTGGTCTGAAGCTTGTCCTGGAGGGAAGTCCTGTGCTCCCAGGGAGGGTGCAAATATCTTCGCTGATCCAGCTCTGTCCCTCGAAAGCTGAGAAGCTCCAGTCCCTGCAATTCTGAGACTCCCCTGCACTTCCTGGGGCCTATGCCTCCCGGATAGTCCTGCCCTAGCAAGACCCCAGAGAAAAAATGGCGGATCTCACCTGAGTCCTTGGGCTGAAGCTGGCCTTGGGGGGAAGTCCTCCCCTAGCAGGCAGGGGGCAGAGATGTTCACTGATCCAGCTCTGTCCCTCAGAAGCTGAGAGGCTCCTGTCTCTGCAGTCCTGGGACTCCCCTGCACTTCCTGAGGCCTATGCCTCCTGGCTGGTCCGGCCTGATTCCTGGGGCTAAAGCCCATCAGGATGCAGGCCTTCTTCTCGCAGGGAGGGGGCAGAGATCTTCGCTGATCCAGCTCTGTCCCTCAGAAGCTGAGAGACTCCAGTCCCTGCAGTCCTGTGACTCCCCTTCACTTCCTGGGGCCTATGCCTCCCGGCTGGTCCTGCCCTAGCAAGACCCCAGAGAAAAAATGGCGGATCTCACCTGAGTCCTTGGGCTGAAGCCGGCCTTGGGGGGAAGTCCTCCCCTAGCAGGCAGGGGGCAGAGATGTTCGCTGATCCAGCTCTGTCCCTCAGAAGCTGAGAGATTCCAGTCCCTGCAGTCCTGTGACTCCCCTGCACTTCCTGGGGCCTATGCCTCCCGTCTGGTCCCCAGACTTCTTAACATATTATTATCCTGAGACTCATCCGTGGTGCTACACAAGCCAGTAACATGTTTCTTTTTATTCCTGTTTTTTATTGTTTTCTTTTTTAAGTAGTGTCTCATTGTGGGAATGTATCACAGCAGTTTCAATTACTCACCAATTGATGGATTTATGAGATGTTATGAAGTTTAGATGTTTATAACCAAAGCTGCTCCTCCACAGTCATGTTTTGACTATTGTATAAATATATGAAGTATGTAGGTATACACATAAGAGGACACATATGTTGCATTTATGATGAGTGTAAATTGAACGTGGTAAACATGCTACTCTTTCCGGAATCTCTGGTAACATTTTACATTACTGCTAATAATTTGTTAGAAAGATTCAGCATTCTGCCACTTTGCCAGTAATTCACTTTGTCATGTCTTTTGTTCTTTTTGCCTTTGTCATTCCAGTAAGTATAAAAATTTGCTAAAAAACACTGCACAACTTTATGTTCACTTATTTTATATACTTCTTTCTTGGATCACTTTGATTTTGATTACTCTGTATTGAGTTACTTGTTTTAGTGTGAGGTAAAAAACAAAGAAAATACTAGAAGGCTGAGCCTCACATCTGTCTGGAATGAAGAATGTTAATGGTAGTGATGAAACTGGCCAAGGGTAGTGTAGGCTAAAGAGTTTCTGTTCTGTATAGGTACACATGCTGAGTAATTCTGAGAAACTGAATAGCTTGAATGAAAACTCTTTGATCTCAAGGAACACTCTAGTGAGTGGCAAAGGGTATCAAGGGTGTCTATGTATGTGTCTGTGTGCATGCACACACACACACATAGAGCCCCTGGAAATAACATAATAGAAAATATTTTAAGTGATATATTATTGTTGTTTGATTGTAAAATCTGTGCACTCTCACATTTATCTTTTACATGCTGATCTTTGTTTATGGCATTGTTGTGAAAGCTGTGAGACTTCAGCAAGTTTCTTCTATGAGTAAGAGCAGTAAGTCACATTTAAAGGATGCACCTGCCCTGAATCAGAGATAACACACCCTGCATCTTGTTTTACATCAAGTGAAAAGGTCTCTGGTCCACATTTATGTCACCATAGATGGAGCTCTAACTACAACCCTTAGCCCCTATCCCTGAATCCTAGCCATAACCATAATCCTAACCCTACCCTAACCCTAACACTCAAAACAATATAGGCAATTTCCTTTAACTTTGGATGCCTCTGAGCCCATATTCTTTGGACACAGAAGCTGCAGAAATAGAGCTAAGACTTATCCTAAAACCTTCTAACTTCCGTAGGAGAACTAGCTCTCAGAATATCTAAAGTTTCTATAAAAGCTTCCAAGAAGAAAAGCAACCAAAAGTCTTTCTTGACTATATTTCCTGTGAACCACAACAATGACCAGATCAACATGTTATCCCCACTGGTGCAATATTGAAGGTAATCAACAGGTCCTTCATTGACTTAAGGTTTTGTCAAGACATTCATGTCTGGTGTTTTGAGAAGAAATTCATGTCTGGTGATGTAAATCTACCAAACTACCCATAGCTGGAGTAATCATAGACACTAGACAATAACATGCTACTAGTATTTTCTAAAACAATATACTTATCCTTTTTCTAAATACTTGTCCTTATACTCATAAACCAGTGTGGCTCATTCCTCATTAAGAAACCTCTTTTGCAAGAGAGGTCTTTTACTGATCAAAATTTAATGAACAACTGAGCATGTGCCTATGCTCCATTTATGCTTCTAAAATGCAACCAAACACTCAGAGGGTAAGATACAGAGAATCAGGATGTCCACACCAAGACAGTATTACAGGACAAGGAAAATGCAACCATGAAATATCAGCGATACAGTTTCTTAAAGAAGACCTGCATAGTGACAAGTGGGGATAGATACAATTTTCACAAGGTCTCCCTTCCCCAGATGAAGAGCTAAAGGCTGTTGATGGCTGCTGAAGAAAAGAGAATTAGTTTTCATTAGAGAAAAGTCCCTGGATAGGCTGTCAGATCCCTAGTGTTCAACTCCATACACTTATACACATATATTAGAATCACTAAAGGATTAAAGAGAAAGGGAGGAAGAGAAAGAGAGAAAAGATGGATGTGTGTGAGTTTGTGTCTCTGTGTTTGTATATGTGTGTAACAATAATAATTATAGCAAAAGAAGTCACAAATTTGAATGAGAATAGGGGCAGAAATAACTTATTGAAGGAGGAAAAAATAAAAGAGTAGAAATGATATAAATATAGTACTCATGGTATGAAACCAATCAAATTATTAAAAGATATAAAACAATATCAAAACTCCTTCTATACAACAATAGGAAACATGGTGAAAATAGCTGTGAACATATCTAACTCTTGGGAAAAGAGTAGTAAAAAATGGAGGATAAGACCTCAGGAAATGCACTAAACACTCATTTTTATTGTTTGAATCTTAAGACACTAGCCTAGAACCACCATGGATGTCTGTGGCTAATTTATGACAACTAATTAAAAGGGGGGTCACAATGATCTGTGATAATTTGGTGGTTTTGTAACTTTTACTTTCTGAAGAATATTATTGTTTATTTCTGATATGTCATGAATTAAAATAAGGTCTTCTTGGGCACATCTGGTATGCAGATCACAGCACAGTGGTGTGATGGAAAAGGTTTTGCTGAGATGGGAGGATTTATTGTTACATTTTTTTGTGTGTTTTGTATCACAATGCTGGCTTCAAATTAGCTATGTTGTGAGTATTTGCACCAAAAAATGACCAATACTACAAATCAAAGTGTAGTTGTTTTTCCCAAGGTTAAAAATTAGTTGGTTAAGAGCATGAATAAGTAGAAAACATTACAGTTTGGGGGATTAGACAAAATAGATTTGTGGCTTTCTAGAAGTTGTCAGACAGGTTTCATGATACAGATGTATTTGACAAGTGTGCTTCCATGTCTGTAGATGCCTGAATATCTATCTAGTATTCCTCAGGTTTTATTAGCACCCTATTCTTGTCAGCTATTACTATAAAAAAATGGTACCATATACCGTGCAATGGAAGCGGTGGAATATATTTTCAAAAAAATGTTTCAGTTGCATATGATATACCACATCACAACATTTATATTTACATGAGGTGTTAGAGCATTGAACTTTAATATTATGGGGCCCTAATGTCTAATGGAAGAAACACTTTATTAGATAAAACACAATTAAAATATTGGCTTTCAATTAGTTTTTATAAGGGTTTGGTTTTGAGAATTTCAAATAATTCATTTTGATCATATATTTCCCTTTCTCCAATTCCTTCCAGATTTTCTCTACCTTTTCTTCTGACAAGAGAAGAACGAGGTTTATTCTGAAGCCAAATATGTATGACTACTGGTCCTAACTATCAAATTCCATGTTCAAATTTTATAACAACTTCATGTAGTTTTCATAGCAACAGAACAAAGAAAATTTTAGACCAAGACAGTTTTCAAAAACATTGGTAGGAACAACATATACCAGGGCTAGAGAAATCTTCCTAACTTATTATCTACCCAACTTAATTTTCTTTCTCTCTGTTAGAAAAAAAAACAAAAGCAAAACATAGAAAGCATACAAAAAGTGAAGAAGTTCTACTTGTGTTGGCCAACTAATCCTAACAAGCCCTGGAATGTGATTGATATGCCCAGTGTCACTCTGTTGGAGAGAATCATTTGGCTAGGAGTGGATTTTTCCCCCTTCTTTCATTTCTCTGTGCTGGGATAGTTTTCTGACTTGAATTTGAGTAGATCTTCTTTATCTTGTCACAGTCTCTGTGAGCTCATATGTGTATCAGCTTTATTGTGCCTAAATGATGCCGTTGGAGTCACATCGGGATCTTACAGTCTCTCTACCCAGTCTTCTGCATAGAACCCTAAGCCTTGAATGGGAGGAGGATGATAAAATATCCACTTAAGACTGAGTATTCCAAAGTCATTTTTTGTACATTGTTTAGTTTTAGAATTGGATGTTCCATCTGCATAGTATGGTGACCTGAAAGAATGTCTGTCTAGTAGACTTGAGATCTGAGAATGTAGTGCTTTGTGTGCCCCAAATCATTATCACTTGCTTTGTTTTGCTTGTCATTTTGTGCTTTGGTTTCTGTACAAATGAATTAGATAATCTTTTAGCTGTAATGTCCTATGACTCAGAGGCATAAGTTGTGTACACAGTACAGGAATGACTCACTCACTGAAAGGGTATTTCATGCCAAAGGAGATAAAGTTTTGTGTGTGGCCTAAAACATATGTTCAACATTATCATGTCACTGGGCTGTGATGAGTCTACATGGCTTCTTCCTTCTTTTCTTGGAAAAACATCACTTTTACCTCTTTAAGACATTATTATAATCTCAATTTGAAGAGTGAAGATAACCATCCATAATCCCATAAGGTATATCTAGAATTCAACCTGCTTTGGATGTGACTAATAAAGAAAAGTATAATCAAAACATCTTCACTTAGGAGGCCTAAACTATTACCATACCTAATGCAATAAAGTATTACCATACTAATAAGCTCAGGAGGAACCTGAGTGAGTTCTCTGAAATGCAGCATGCTTAAGGATACTCATCTGTCATGTGCTATTCCAACTTGGTTCTTAAATAATTCAGATTTTTAGATTTAGAATTAGCCAAGATATTTTCTGGCATTCAGCTTTTAAATCCAACCTCAACTTCCAAATAAAAAGTTCTCATCTGAGTTTCAGATGTAAGATCAGAAAGAACACTGTTATGTAGGTACCAACTAAGCAGAATGAAAACTTTATGCCAATTCTTTGAGCAGAGAAAAAAAGTGAGTTTTGACTATTCAACAGCTCTATAATGAACCAGGCAAATTTATTCATATTTTGTCATGTGTCCAGAAAGATGGTGTCAAGATTACAATGAAGAAAGTGTTCAGATAACTGGAGTGATATTCTTCTCACTGTGGGTTTTTTTTTAATAGAATTTACTACTATGAACAACTTGTACTTTCTGGTTTGGAATGGTGCCCTGAGCTGACTGTGGGCACGAACTCCACAGACAGCCCAACAGCACCCAGAGGAAGTTCTTCTCCCAAGCTCTCTAACATGCTCAGGATCCAAAGATCCCAGGATCCGAGGATCTCAAGATCACAGGATCCCAGAATCATAGGATCACAGAGACAGCTGAATTCTGAGGAGTTCTAACACAAACAGGATGACAGAAGGATAGACTCCAGTCAGATATAGCAAGGGCAGGTAGTACTATAGATAAATAGAGTGAGTATAAGAACATGAGCAATAAAAACCAAGGTTACCTGGCATCATCAAAACCCAACTCTCCCACCATAGCAAGTCCTAGATACCCCATCACACCTGAAAAGCAAGATTTGGATCTAAAATCACTTCTAATGACAAAGATAGAGGACTTTAAGAAGGACATAAGTAACTCCCTTAAAAAAAAAGACAGGAGAATACAGATAAACAGGCAGAAGCCTTTAAAGGGTAAATACAAAAACCCTTAAAGAATTGCAGGAAAATACAATCAAACAGGTGAAGGAAATGAGCAAAACCATCCAATATCTAAATATGGAAATAGAAACATAAAGAAATCACAAAGGCAGACAAACTTGGAGTTAGAAAACAAAGGAAGAAGTTCAGGAGTCACAGATGCAAGCATCACCAACAGAATAAAAGAGATAGAAGAGAGAATCTCAGGTACAGAAGGTACCATAGAAAACATTGACACAACAATCAAAGAAAATGCAAAAAGCAAAAAGTTCCTAATACAAAACATCCACAGAATCCAGGGCACAATGAAAGGATGAAACCTAAGGACAATGGGTATAGAGGAGAGTGAAGATTCCCAACTTAAAGGGCCAGTAAACATCTTCAACAAAATTATAGAAGAAAACTTCCCTAACCTAAAGAAAGAGATGCCCATGAGCATACAAGAAGCCTACAGAACTCTAAATAGATTGGACCAGAAAAGAAGTTCTTCCTGTCACATAATAGTCAAAACACCAAATGCATTAAACAAAGAAAGAATTTTAAAAGCAATAAGGGAAAAAGGTCAAGTAACATATAAAGGCAGACATCAGAATTATACCAGACTTCTCACCAGAGACTATGAAAGCTAGAAGATCCTGGGCAGATGTCATACAGACCCTACAAGAACACAAATGCCAGCCCATGCTACTATACCCAGCAAAACTCTCAATTACCATAGACAGAGAAAACAAGATATTCCATGACAAAACAAAATTTACACAATATCTTTCCAAAAATCCAGCCCTATAAAGGATAATAGATGGAAAACACCAACACAAACATGGAAACTACACCCTAGAAAAATCAAGAGAGGAATCTTTCTAAGTGCCTCCAAAAAGAAATTGACAGCATACCTAAAAGCTCCAGAACAAAAGAAGCAAATACATACAAGAGAAGTAGAAGGCTGGAAATAATGAAACTCAGGGCTGAAATCAACCAAATAGAAACAATGCATCAACAAAACTAGATCTAATTCTTTAAGAAAATCAACAAGATAGATTATCCCTTAGTCAGACTAACCATAGGGAAAAGAGACAGTATCCAAATTAATAAAATCAGAAATTCTATCAGATCTTCAAAGAAGACCTAATACAAATACTCTTCAAATTATTCCACAAAATAGAAACAGAAGGAACAGTACCAAATTCATTCTATGAAGGCACAGTTATACTCATACCAAAACCACACAAAGATCCAACAAAAAAAAAAAGAACTTAAGAACAATTTCTCTTATGAACATTGATGCAAAAATACTCAATAAAATTCTTGCCAAGCAACTACAAGAACATATCAAAATAATCAGTCACCATGATCAAGAAGGCTTCATCCAAAGGGTGTAAGGGTGGTTCAATGTAAGGAAATCCAAGAATGTAATCCACTACATAAACAAACTCAAAGAAAAAAATCACAGGATCATTTCATTAGATGTGGAAAAAGCATTTGACAAAATTCAACATCCTTTCATGTTAAAAGTCTTGGAAAGATCAGGAATTCAGGCCCACATCTAAGCATAGTAAAAGCAATGTACAGGAATCCAGTAGCCAACATCAAACTAAATGGAGAGAAAATTGAAGCAATTCCATGAAAATCAGAGACTAGACAAAGCTGCTTGCTCTCTCCCTATCTATTCAATATAGTACTTGAAGTTCTAGCTAGAGCAATTAAACAACAAAAGGAGGTCAAAGGGATAAAACTTAGAAAGGAATAATTCAAAATATCACTATTTGCAGATGATACTATAGTATACAAAATCGACCCCTAAAATTATATCAGAGAACTTCTACAGGTGATAAACAACTTCAGGAATGTGGACGGATATAAAATTAACTCAAACAAATCAGTAGCCTTCCTCTACTCAATGGATAAACAGGCTGAGAAAGAAATTATGGAAATGCCACCCTTGACAATAGTCACAAATAGTATTACATACCTTGGTTTGCCTCTAACCAAGAAAGTGAAAAATCTGTATGACAAGAAGGTCAAGTGTCTGAAGAAAGAAATCGAAGCTCTCAAAAGATGGAAAGATCTCTCATGCTCATGCATTGGCAGGATTAATATAGTAAAAATGGCCATCTTGCTGAAAGCAACCTACAGATTCAATACACTCCCCATCAAAATTCCAAATAAATTCTTTAGAGTTTGAAAGGACAATTTAGAAATTTATTTGGAATAACAAAATATCCAAGATAGTGAAAATTATTCTGAACAATAAAAGAACTTCTGGGGGAATCACCATCCCTGACCTCAAGCTATTCTACAGAGGAATAGTGATAAAACATGTATGGTATTGGTACAGAGACAGGCAGGTGGAATAGAACTGAAGACTCAGAAGTGAACCCAGACGCCTATGGTTACCTGATCTTTCACAAAGAAGCTAAAACTATCCAGTGGATAAAAGACAGCATTTTTAACAAATGGTGCTGGTTCAATTGACGCTTAGCATGTAGAAAAATGCAAATCAAACCATTCTCATCTCCTTGTACAAAGCTCAAGTCCAAGTGGATCGAGGACATCCACATAAAACCATACACACTGAAGCTTATAGAGGAGAAAGTGTGGAAGAGGCTTGAACACATGGGCATAGGGGGAATTTTCCTGAAAAGAACATCAATGGCTTATGCACTAAGATCAATAATCTACAAATGGGACCTCGTAAAATTGCAAAACTTTTGTAAGGCAAAGGAAAGTGTCAGTAGGACAAAATGGCAGTCACTAGAGTGGAAAAAGGTCTTTATCAATCCCACATGTGAAAGAGGACTAATATCCAATATATACAAAGAACTCCCGAAGTTTCACTACAGAGAATCAAAAACCCTATTGAAAATAAGGTACAGAGCTAAACAAAGAGCTTTCAACTGAGGAATATAGAGTGGCTGAGAAGCACCTAAAGAAATGTTCAACATCCTTAGTCAGGGAAATCATCATCAGGGAAATACAAATTAAAACAACCTTGAGATGCCACCAATCAGAATAGCTAAGATCAAAAACTCACTTGACAGCAGTTGCTGGCAAGGATGTGGAGGCTAAGGAAAACTCCATTGTTGGTGGGACTGCAAGTTGGGCAACCACTCTGGAAATCAATCTGCTGGTTCCTCAGAAAATTGGACATAGTTATACCTGAAGACCCAGCTATACCACTCCTGGGCATATACACGAAAGATGTTCCAACATATAACCAGGACACATACTCCACTATGTTCATAACAGCCTTATTTATAATATCCAGAAGCTATAAACCCAGATGTCCTTCAACAGAGGAATGGATATAGAAAATGTGGTTCATTGATATGGTGAAGTACTTACTACTCAACTATTAAAACCAAAGAATTCATGAAATTCTTAAGCAAATGGGTGGAACTAGAAAATATCATCCTGAGTGAAGTAACCCAATCACAAAAGAACACACATGGTATGTACTCACTGATAAGTGGATAGTAGCCCAAAAGCTCCTAATACACAAGATATAATACAAAGACCACATAGATCTCAAGAAGAAGGAACACCACAGTGTGGGTGCTTCGGTCCTTTTAAGAAAAGAGAACAAAATACTCATGGGAGCAAATATAGAGACAAAGTATAAAGCAGAGATTGAGGGAAAGGACATCCAGGGACCATCACACCTGGGGATTCATCCCATATAAAGTCACCAAACCCTGACACTATTCTGGATGCCAGGACATGCTTGCTGAAAGCCTGATGTAGCTGTCTCCTGAAAGGCCCTGCCAGAGCCTTAGAAATACAGTGGCGGTTGTTATCAACCAACCACTGAAGTGAGTGTGGGGTTCCAAGTTGAAGAGTTATAGAAAGGACTCAAGGAGCTGAAGGGGTTTGCAACTGCATAGGAAGAACAACAATATCAACCAACCAGGCCCCCGCCCCAGAGCTCCCAGAAACTAAGCCACCAAACAAGGAGTACACACAGCTCCATCTGCATATGGGAGCAGAGTATGGGTCTGTAGATGCCCCAATGTTGGGAAATCAAGGGCAGGGAGGCAGGAGTGGGTGGGTGGGTGGAGGGATACCCTCATAGAAACAGGGAGAGGGGGGATGGGATAAGGGGTTTCTGGGAGTGGGGAAACCAACCGGGAAAGAGAATAATATTTGAAGTGTAAATAAAGAATATATCCAATGAAAATAATTTTGGGCTTAATTTTTTATCCTCCCTTTTGATAATATTGTCTTTCTCTTCTCAAACCTGCCCCATTTATTAGCCTTACACGTATAGTGAGTGCAGTGACTCAGAAGTTTAGAGTACGCACCCCTCAATTCCATAGAAAATACAGATTATATTTTAAGTTCATTGACCAGGGGCTTTGACCCATGAACTACAATGAAATTTATCTCCTTTAACCTCTTTGAAATTTTGAGACAGATATTGGCTTCCCTGCCTTCCAGTAAGAACATAGTGCTGTGCTCCTAAGCATACTTTCTATACATAGGTCTAATTTAAAACTTTACATTAAAGGAAACACCTACATTTTATGGATGATCAGCATTAATATCATGCACATCACTTTGTTTAATTCATTATAGTATCTTTGAAGTATCTTTGACATACAGAAAATAAAACCTCAGATTAAATTAATTGTCCAAATTGCTGATTTAGTAAATGAAAGAACTCAGTTGTAAGCTCATTTATTCCACCTCCAACACTACATCCTCAGTTCTCAAGTCTACTCCCTCTCTATGTAATTGGGTCCTTTATTTAAAATAAAAAGAAAAAAATTAGTTCTAGGAATAGAAAACTTGAATTAAGGCAATAGAATGTACTATGAACATCACTAAAAGCTAATTGTCCTCATTTCTCTGTGCCCCACATAGCTGATAGCCATCAAAGCAAGCCTTCTTCACACTTGTAAAAATGTGGAAATCGTAATGGGAAAAAAATCTAAAACTTCCCCTCCTTAATGTGTATAAGCATATGACTTAATTGGGTAACTATAACCAATTTATTGTGCTTATCATCCATTCAATGAATTGTTCACCAAGATGAGATGGTTTTCTGATCAACTCTGGTGAGTCAGCCTAGAGCAAAGTGTTTATTAGAAGTCCACTCAGTGGCAGGACCTAAGCTAGTTGTCCCTGTCAGAAGTAGGTACTGGACTCAGTATATGAGCACCACCATGCCTGTGTATACAAAACCATGAAAGACACAGGGCAAGGGCATCTGCCTATGTTTGCTGAGGTCTCTTTTGTACACACAAACCAGCTTTGTGACGGTTCCCGAAAGCCTGTTCATGTTTATTCATTAATTATCTCACATCATTTTCTTTGCTACACTGTGCTTTTTCCCTGCCTAGGTGGCCTTTAACCATCCTCCCATTTAAAGCTTGTTCCCTACATTCATAATATAATGATATTTATTAAAAAAATATCTGAGCTAATTAAGCATAGTATAAAATCTCATCTTATAAATACCTGCATTGACTTGTCTGTTGCCATAAGGGGTTGTTGCTGTTTTACAGTAATTCACTTGCATTGTCTTTGTCTGAAAGTCTGACAGTTGTCATTGATTAATTCCAGTCTCAGAATTCCACTCTTTCCTCCAAACTAATAAACTTCATCCAAACTAATAAACTTCATAAATCTAAAATGCTAATGGTTGTTTTTTATCATGAAAAGTTGTAAAATTTTGATCAACTAGATGAAAATATGTGATGTTGTTGGATCAAGTCTATCTTTCCATATTCTTCCAAGGAACTTACCTCTGAAAAGATATCATTTTCTGTTTAAAGGCTTTTAGAACCGGCATTCCAATGAGTCACATGATATGCAAGAAGTAGGTGTGCTTATTTAAGTGCCACATGTCACTGCAAAACACACATCTTCTGTACATTTCATCCTCCACGTCTCTCTGTCTCTGTGGATACTTCATTTTTAGATCTATAAGAAATTCCTCATCTTCCAGCCACTCCTCAAATACATGAATGTATGCTCTGCTATATGCCTGCTTCTGCACATCATATTCTCCTCTGAGACTGAGGTCACTGAGCTGTGCGCTCTTTAGTGCTGTGCTTTATGTATATAATGCTGGCTTTGAAGGAAAGCTCACTGATCTCCTTGGGAAACACTTGTGATTCATTGCATTGCATGTAAACATGTGGGTTTAGACATTTAGTTCTATAGAATTACCCCAGGGTTTCAATCTCTCTCTCTCTCTCTCTCTCTCTCTCTCTCTCTCTCTCTCTCTCTCTCTCTCCTCTCTTTCTCCCCTCCCTTTCCTTACTTCTCTCCCCATCCCTATCACTATCCCTGTCCTTCTCCCTCTCTAATCTCCATCACTCTCTGTTTCCATCTGTATCTCTACCATCTATTTCCCATTTTAAATGAGATTTTTTAAACATGAAAGATACATTTGGATTGTTTTCCTAAAGTCAAGTTCAGGGAAGCAAGCAAATATTCTGCAGTACAGGGGAAGTGGCTTCCATTTAGCCTGAAGCAAATCCGTAAGCTTAACTGAGACACAAGTTGAGACATGAGCATCAAAAAAGAGGGGGATGCACATGCTGTACAGGAAAAAATACTGCAGCACCTGCACCTAGTATAGGCTTCTCATCTGCTACATCACCATTCCAACCCACTTATTTTTTAGATATGTTCCCAGCGAATGTCATTTCTCTAAAGCCATCTTTTAGAAAATGTATACTCTCTCTCTCTCTCTCTCTCTCTCTCTCTCTCTCTCTCTCTCTCTCCCTCTCTCTGTGTGTGTGTGTGTGTGTGTGTGTGTATCTATGTGTGTGTGTGTGTATCTATGTGTGTGTCTCTCTCTGTGTGTGTGTGTGTGTCTGTGTGTGTATCTATGTGTGTGTGTATTCATAAATTTCTATTGCTCCACATTACTCTTGAGATAGGGTCTCTCACTGAACTTAGAGCTCACCATTTTTCAGTGATGCTGGCAGCCAAGGAATCCCAGTGATCCCCTTATCTGCTTATCCCTCTCAGCTCTTGCATTACAGTCACACACAGCCATGCCTGACTTATGTGGGGAGTGGAGATCTTAACTTGGGTCTTTATGTTTGTACAGCACAAATTTTACCCACTGAGCCATTTCCCCAACCTGAAGCAGTCTTTTCTTTAGTCTTCAGGACACTGTTCTCTGTAGCTTCCTTCCAATCCTTAACAGCTAGTTATTATGTAAGTGAAATACCAAACCACTTTTCAGTCTCATGTCACTCTATTCTGACAGAGGTGGGGGGCATCAGTATTTGTGTGAGGCTCTCTTACTCCTCTGTGTTTTACAAGTTCTCCAGTTGTGCGATGTAGAGCCAATGCAATTTCCAAGCATCCATCATTCTATTGCCCTTAGTGTATCCATGGCATGCTCTCTCAGTCTTGGAAAGAAGTGCCATCCTTCCAAGCAGGGTTTGTGGGTAGCCTCCTGACTGGTCACTTCTACCCTTTCCCACAAACTCATCCCAGTTCCTATACCCTATCTGAGTTGACTTTATGAAGCTTTATGGCTTCAATGCCATGCTTAAGTTACTTGTTTAAATACTATGTTAGAAAAATTTTAGATTTATAAAAACAGCAAAGACAGAGTTGAGAATTTCTCCCAACCTTGAACCCAGTTTTTACTTCTCCTACATTAGAATGATGAGTTCTAACATGAGCCCATTACTAATTACTGACCCCATTGTTTTCTTAGATTTGTTTTTACTAACAAATTTCAACACATATGGCAGAAGGCAATTGCTATAAATATTACATATATGACAATTTTTAAATTAGTTAATATCATTTTCCTTTCCTGACCTCAGATTTCTCTCCATATCCAATTTTAGCTTGCTGAACAAGCTAACAGTAATGTTCACAAGCTTCTTGGATGAGGTCAAAACACCGATCTCAGGAGAGAGGACAGATAGTCAAGCAGTTTCCTGATCTTCTCTGGACAGCTACCATGATTGGTATTGTCTCTCTGGTTTGTATTGAAGGACTTGCCATAACCCTCTGTGCCTCAGCATTAATGATTCAGGTTAGCTCAGTCTTGCTTTCCTTGAAATTTTCACATCTTTCCCTTCATCCTCGGTGGAGAGAAGCGAAAGACAGACACATAAATAGGACTGTCTCACTAGTATCTGTTTCCAGACTCCTTCCAGTTGGTTCTTTGCTAACAGCTGCTTCTTATCCACAGGTAGGGCTCCCTTTTCCCTCCTTTCTCCAAGAAGAGTGTCAAAGTCATTCAGACCAGCTGCCTCCCTCACATACTTTTTTTCCCTTGTCAAGATGTATACTTGAACTTTTTTCTCAAATGCTCCAATAATTACCCAGCCTGACCTCGCAGCCTTCTCTGTAACACTGCTCCTGGTAGAAATGCCAAACCCTGACTAATTAGGAAAAGTGTAAACATAATTTTTTGATACAAAGGGCAAGCATAAAATAATTTTCATGACACATAGTAAGAGATTGTAGGGGAAAAATTGCAAACAAAGGAAAAGAAAACCTCTGTACAGTGTTATGTCACAAGAACTTCACTCTGCATTCCCCTCTGATACCTGGTCCTTGTGGCTCCTGTTAAAGCAATTCAGACAAGACACAGAGGGCATAGAGTAGAAAATAGTGTGTTGCAAAGTAAAGGAGAGAACACCCTCTCAAAGATCACAAGTAAACAATGGTCAAAGAAACCATTGTGCCATCTACATATTTAAGTAGACTTTATATGGTTTCTAGCTAAAAAAAAAAAAAAAAAAGTACAGTTTCTCTTAAAGTGTTTTCTTGTCCAGGTAATTAATTGGCTCACTTGGATTAGCTCTTAAGGGACAGGACGGAAATACATCTATTCTTTACCAGAAAAACCTTTATTAGCTATTCAGGTTGCCATATACCCACTCAGACTAGAGATATCTCTCAGATTCCATTTTCTGATAAGTAATTAGAGCCATGAAGTTTTAGTTCCTACTGATTATGAGGGGTCCATCCATGATGGCCTCCAAGCCTACTAATGTCTAACATCTCTCAGCCATCTTATTCCCAAATTCACTCAGTGACTAAGACATTCGACAAAACTCCAGGGCCACTCTTCCATATTAGATGGAGTTCTTTAGAGGAGCAGAATAAATAGATTTTTGCATATTACAAACAGGGGACTAACTAGAACAGCCTACAGATTGGGGCTGAGTAATTCACCAGTGATCATGTATACACTGGAGGGGGCGAGACCACCAAAGTGCTCTACCCAGGAACCTCCTAAGCAGTTCCAAATTAGGGATGAGAACCTAGGAGATTCTGAGAGTGACTGGTCTTCAGTCCACATTGGAAAGCCAGAGAAGCTAGAGTCAAATGTCAGGGAGGTGTGTGGGGAAGAAGTCACAGGAATAGAAATGGGCACATTCACCAGTTACAAGCAGACAAGGCATGAGCAACCCTCTCCTTTGACCTTGTAATATTTGTGCCTCTCGGAGGAAAGTATTGACCACTCTAAGGTAGGGCTGCTTTTCTTTGGTAAATCCTTCCCATCTTAAAACTGTAAGAGATATATCTCTTACTTGACTCTAAGTCCCATCATGATGACAAAATTAACCTCTACTCTTCCCTCCCCTAAATGTACATAAATGTTACATGCTATAAGCAAGAGATAAGACTGGCATATGATGGCATGTTTGAGAGCTTAGAACTTTAAGGACATGGGATACCAATGTGCCTAAATTCAGTAGCAGTTCATTTGTACTATAATAGAAATGAGCTCTTTTTAAGTTTGTGATTAACTCTATTGCTATAGATGCATTTACATTTTTAAAAAAGCTTGCATTACTTTCTAGATTCCTTTAACATGTACAATCACAATGTTCTAGGTAGGTTTAGAATGTCTCCTTAACTTTAACTGACTCTCATCCACATGCATAGCCAAGAGTATTTTCAAAAGCATAGATTTCTGTCCCACTTTCTCTACTGAGTTATCATGTAGAAAAGGGAAATGTATCCCCCACATGGATTCTGGTTTGGAATACTAATGAGATAAAGTGAGCACAAAGTTTAATCTCTTCATCATCATTGGACATTACACTATATTTATTCTCCTACCAATTATCAGACATCTGAGTCATGAGCCAATTGCCTTGCCCTCCGTGTATTTTAAAGGAAAATAAACAAGAGTTGGTCAATGCAAAAGGATCTGCTTAAGGTTTGGTCAGTTAGAGAAGGGGGTTTAATTTCTTCCCCTCCATGCTTGTGGCCATTTGAAAACTTATAGAAAGCCATTGAGATAAAGGCTAGAATATGTGTAAATTAAATTATAAAAACTAGGTTGATTTCTTCTTTCCACTGCGGAAAGCAGTGACCTGGGCCCCAGTTTGTCTCTTAGACAGATTTTGAGATAGATAAAACAAGGCCATAGAGACTTCCCATTTTGATAGAGAAAAGACTCAGATGCTGTAGGATGGAAGAGTCCCACTCATTGGACCTAGGTGGTTTTTGTCAGTAACTTCATCTCTTTGACAGGTGGGGAATGGAAGCCGTTTTTATCTTTTCTGTAGAAGTCATCTTCCAGCTTGAGATTCTTAGGTTCCTCTTAAACCTGCTGGTTTTGCAAATGGAAATGAAAAGGAAAGTCACATTGCAGAAGGGCATCAAGAGACTCTTAGTTTACAATATCTCATCTTCCTACAGGGATTCTTCACAGAACCATGGTTATACTTCCAATCTTGTGAAACAGTGTTGTGTGGTTTTACCTGGGAAGATGTGGACAAATGTCTACTCACCCCAGACAACACAACTTTGCTGACTCTCCAAAAGCTTCATTACTATGAGAGTTGATCATAATCATCAATTTGATTGTGTCTGAAATCAACAGAACAAACCCATCTGGCATCTTCAAGAGTATTTCCAGTATAGATTAAGTGAGGGGAGAAGCCATCTCTTAGGGGTGGGAAGCATTGTCAGCAGAGGCCCGTATGAAAAGAGGTCTGCAGAAATAGTTGGGCTTCTTGTCTGCCTTTACCACCTGCTGTAAGTGCACACACCCCACTGTTGCTGCTGCATTTCTTTGCTAAAATAAAAAAGCCAGTTTCCTTGGCCTTCTGACATAGAATGATGGCTACCAGTAGTCCAAGAACCCTACATAATTAAGAATTGATCAAACAGCTTGCTTCATGGACTGAGCAACTCCCTGATTCTCAGCCACTTTACCTTGCTGGTAGCCATTCTTGGACTAATAATCCCACGTGTTTTAGCCAAAGGAATAAATCTCCTTTGTAACATATACTCATTTTTATCAGTTCTGATCTTCTAGAGAATCCTGACTAATAAAATCATCATCAAAAAAAATCTCACTGAAATATGGATGCTGGACACAGGAAAGACGCAATACTGAAGTCTGAAATCTCAACTTTAGTTAAACTTCCACCGTCTACATACGCTAGCTCCCAATGAGACCCTGTACAGGTAGACTCCCTTTGCAGGGGGAGGAGTAAGGTTAAGAAAACATCTAGTAAAAAAATAAAATAAAATAAAAAGCCCAGACAAAAGCATAAGAAGAAAAGCATTCAAAAAAAAAAAAAAAAAGAAAAGAAAAGAAAAAAAGAAAAAAGAAACCCAAGTGAGTGTTCTTTGCTGTCCTATCTTCCACTAGGAAGTGTTAATAGCTTCCTTACTGTTGCCATGCACCTAACAACCACTGTTTAATTCATTACCAGAAATTGGGGGATTGGCAAACATTCCATAGTTTACCACAGCCACCTCTCTACTCCACAACACCATGAGCATGTTATACCCAAAGAAAAATCACATTTTATGAAAATTTAAGTATGGGTATTATCTGTTTTCAGATGAAAATAGAATCACAGAAACATGCACATGCATTCATACATGCATTTGTGTGTGCACACACACGCGTGCACACACATACAGACATGGTACACACAAGTATGTTTATGCACATGCTTATGTGATTATCACTTTCAGCATCCTTAGGCAAATTACTTAGCAACTAAATGACAGTTTGGAATTCCAAACAAAACAAGCACTTAGAGGCCAGTTGTCTGAAAGACCTCTGACTCCTTGGTTGAGCCTTCAAGCAATCCAAAATAGGATGAAATACTGTTTTCTCTGTCCTCCATCTGTGCCTATCTCTTTTAATTTAGCTCAGACATCTGCTTGGCTCACCCTATTTGAGGTTTAGGATGCAGAAATAAGTCATTGTTCTGAGGTAGGACAGAAAGACATAAAAAAATAAAGGATGAGAGAGGGGAGTGAGGTCCTAACCTGAGGGTATAGTTTCAGCGCAGCAGATAAAATCAAGAATGATTCCAGAGACAACGCTCGGTTTCTCAAAAGTATCTCATACAGAATTATTCAAAACCACAATGAGCATGTGCTCAATTAGGGGCCAGAGCATTTGTGAACTTCAAGTTCAATGATATTAACACTCCTCTCTTGCCCCAAAGCCGAAACAATAAACCTGCAGAACCACCATACAATTTCACTTATGAACAGGAATTTGTTAAGAAAGGATAAAAATAAACCAACTCATATATTTTTACTTCTTTTAAAACTGTTGATTAATGTTTAAAGATTCTGGAAATTATATCCTTTGAGGAATGTAATTTAGAGGAACACAGCATGTAGCCATTTTAAAGACAAATAAAACCTTCCCTTTTAAGATACCCCACTCTCACTGCTGTGTGCACTGTGCTTTCTCATGATGCCAGCACTTTGATGAAAGTATTAACCATCCCTTAGTTCTACCTCCTAAACTAGCTAACTTTGTTTCCAATTGATTTCTCTTGAAGCTCTTTTCTGCTTTGAGTTAAGGGCATTGCTTTACTTGAGTGGAAGTCCCTAAGTGGGACACTGCTAAGTTCTAGTGGCAATGCTGACTTATGTTCTCCCACTGCTGCTGACTGTCTTGAAGCTGCAGCACCTTGGATTCCAGGAAGAGCAAAACACCAGAAGGCAAACAGTCTCCTCAGATGAGGGCCTTTGTCCATGAAGTGAAGCTTCATCTGGGAACAGAATTATCTTATTGGAAACACACTAGTCCTTTCCTTCAATGAGACAATAATAGGCCAGTGCTGAGCTGGGATATGTCTGCATTAGACTTACTTAAATTCATATGCTCATTAACCTCAAATTAAACCTGAAATTTATATAGGTATCCTGATGATTGACTTTGGACAACTGGACCACTCTCTATGTTCCTCTTCCCTGAGTTGATCCAATGAATAAACTTTCTCTCTCACTACTTTGTTCCACTACACAGTTCTCTAATTGATGTATCAATGTATCAGAATGGGTAGGCACCCTACTCTGTTGGAACTTTTGGAAACCCAGGATTGTGTTCCAAAAAGTATAAATGTTACTAAAAACTTACATGAATATCTGATTTCAAAAAGCTAAGCTTTTAACTGCTAAACAATGTCCCATTATCTAGTTGATCATTTGCATCAGACATCTTAATAAGAAAGAGATGAATAAAGCCAAGATTCCAGAGCTGTGTGCATGGCAAGGACCAACCAGAGATATGTGCATGACATTGCATCTATACATACAATCAAAGACTATTTAGTACTTTCATATTGCAAAGAGGGAATCTGAAATTTTTAAGGACAAGAAACTTGACAAAGGAATTCTAAAGCCACCCAAAGTGCCTTCTTGCTGCTAGGATATGATCTTCAGAAATATTTAGAGAGATTCATTTTAAAAGCAAGTTAAAGTTGGTATACATGAATCACAGAGGGCTTGGAGACCTACTTTTTTATTTTAGTGAGGATTTAGAGAACTATATTTTTAAAAGGTCTCCAGGTGGTATAGATGTTTTCACAAGTATACAGATGGCAAACAGCACACAACTTCAGATTTGTCTTTTAGAGAGGCTGGTCCTTTCATAATACTGAATTTCTAGGACACTGGCACTACTTCCTCATTTCCCATCCTTTCAAAAACTTGTTTAACAATTCACACATTTATATAATGAATTTTAGTCACTTCTACCCCTTTTCCTCTTTTCACCAGAAACCCTTATTTCCAAGAAGTTTCTTTTCTACTTTCATGTCTTCTTTTGTGTTGAGAGGGGGCACCAAGCTTAGTTTCTTGCTTGAGAGTAGGTGGAAGGTTAGAGGCTATGTAAAACCTCTTACATAGCAGATTTATTATCTATCTTAAGCAATTCCTTCACTGTTCCTCATACATAAACAATTCCCTAAACCCTATTGCAAGAAGAATGCTACCTTCAAGGCAGAATCACAGCTCAAAGACAATGATGAGGCAGGGAACATCCAGTTCTGATTCAGCCTTGGGCTTTTGGTACCCGTACAATATGCAATGCACAGCATGTTCTATGATCTGGAGTTGATCATAAACGTACCATATGTCCTTAAGTAGACTGATCATCTCTATCTTACCATCTTTTTATATCATGCTTCCTTCTTTCTACATCACCATAATTCATGGTTTCAAAAACAAAACTATTAGTATATTCTTGTTTTAACACACACACACACACACACACACACACACACACACACACACACTTGCTTTAATCATGACTTGTTAGAAAAAATATCCACATTAATTCTATTTTCTGGTTCTTTTCTCAATTTCTCTCCTTCCTTCTCTATGCAAATTAAAACAAATAGTTTCTTTCTCCCACTAGGAGATAAACTGATCACATAGATTAATTGGAACAGATTAATATCAACTGATGATTATAAACTATTAAGTTACTACTCCAAATGGACTGCCCTCAGTAATTCTTATATATAAATCTCCTGTTCTATAAATATGGTATGCATTTACTAACCAGTGAAGCCTTTCAGCTCTCCTAAAACCAACATAATATGCACCCAGCTCCTTTATTGCTCAAATCCATAGAACTTTAGTATTTTCTGATCTTCATGGATCCTGCTCCTCCCAGCCTAGAAATCACAAAGTTTATGATTTTTCTGACTCATCCTATGCAGTTTCACCTAGTTTGTATTTCTGCATAAATTTAGGGCTATTTTAATGTACCTTTTCAGCATATTTTCACTCATAGTCTCCACCTCCTTCATCTGGTTAGATAACTAACCCATGTATCCAAATGTGGATACGCAAATTAGAAAGTGCAACAGGCTATTTTTTCTTCCTAAGTACAACAGGACATTGACCCAACTAACTCTTGTTTAAACCTAGTCAGAAGAGAAACATTACAGCAATGCACCTCAGCAAACGTCTACCTTGTTATGGGTATATCCTTAGATCTTTTCCACTGTTCAGGTTGACAACAGAAATTAAAAGTTAAAACTTCAGCCCACCAAGAGTAATGGGACTCAGAACTACAGTGAAGGGAAGAGAGAGATGCTGAGAGATAGTGGGCATCAAGACAAACTTTTGTCAGTATGGTACCCTATTCTGCAGAGTAAAATCAAAAGGGCAGCAGAAGATCAACCAGCAGGTTCTCTGCTTTCCAGGTACCTCTATGCCCCAGTCTCCAACTGAGCCTCCTCATGAACCCTGCTCCTTTGGGTGCCTGCCTCCAGATCATTCAATAGAGCAGACAGGCACTCTATACTTTTTCTTCTGCTGCCTGGGGATGTCTTCAACAACTATAACCATAACCTCTCCCTGCATCCTACTCTCCACAACCCTCAGTCCCTCAGTCTTGTTTTCCTGTTTCTATGATGATTCTTCCTCTACTGTATTCTTGACTAACAGCTTACCTGTGCAGCATCGGTAAGAGAATGCCTCTCCACAAAGGGTCTTGTTACACTCTATTGTGTCACAAGTACAAAATCATACTCAGGATTTGCTGAACAAACAAACATGTCTTGATGAACTAATGCTGAATCATGGTTGTAGCACCAGAATATAGTTTGGTGGTTTTCTGTTCTAAGGCTCACAATTGTGAATTCTTGTGAATTCTGGGACCATTCCCATAAGAACTCTAGATAGATGCTCTAGAATACTCCCTTAGTGACAATTCTATGTTATCGTCTCATTAAATATTGCCCAATACCAAAATGCACTGTAAAAAGTAGAAGCTATTTCTCTTCCATTCTTTCAGATTTCATCAGAGACAAGACTCTTTGAAAGTCATGAAGACTTAGGAATTTGAATGAGGGGTAGAAGGACATAAAGTTGACAAGAATATGGCAGTTTGGCAGATTGGGAGGAATTAGGGTAGAGAAAAATGAGCACACTCTATTCTATGAAAAAAATGACAAAAGAGTATAAGAGGAAGAGGAGAAAGCCAAACTCAGTCCCAAATCCTGAGCAGAATGCAGAAATTTAAAACAATTTTTGCTTGTATTAATTTTACCTAATTTTTATTGTTAAATGACACAATTTAATATAAAATATATTCTTAAAATTGCATTTATATAAAGGCAGAAGGAATACAAAGAAAATAGAAAGGGGGAGAGGAGGGAAATGAGAAAGGAAGGGAAAATAGTAGAGGAAAGAAAGATGGAATGGAGGAAGAAAGGACAAAAGGCAGAGAAGGGCATGGAAGAAAGGAGCTGGTTTATGTAAAAGTGGTCCATAGATTCTGAAAACAAAAAGAAAGGGCCCAGCAATTAGCCACACTGGCAAATGTACCCACCCCATCCCTGGCATATAGGAAGCACGTATATCAAATAGTAATCTCTGTTCTTGGTGACAATTCAGGTCCCAGTTGGAATGTGCAGTGAGAGCCCTTTCCTCAAGATATATGCTCCCTGAG
>JADRCD010214094.1:0-17586 GCA_019843815.1 Montemys delectorum
CGACCTCGGTGGACGGTTTCAGGGCCCTAGGGAAGTGGAGAGCCACGAGGGGGAGGGGCAGCGGCTTATCTCGCAGGAGGGGGGAGCTCACTCCAAACAGCTAATTCACTGGCGTGTGAAAGCCCCTCAATTAGCACTAATGATGCAATCAGGGAGGGAGGAGGAGGGACCAGAAGTTCTGATGGAGTCAGCACCAACTTATACACAGGGCACACACTCACTCCCTTCCTAGGACACAGTAGCCCCTTCAGGACGTGCGGATGCAGACATTCCACAGACAGACGTGCGTGGACGCTAATGCACTCGCTGTGTACGGTTCCGACCCCCTACTGGCGGGTCAAAGATCGAGGTTCTCGGGGATGGGGGTGGAGCTGGGTTGCCGAGATGTGGGGATTCGGGGACCCGGAAAATCAGAACATCCCGGTAGAAGACTGTTGGAAAGAACTCTCCCGAAACCTCGTGATTAACGCCGAGACCACAGTCCCCACCCCTCGCGCTCTCGCAGGTGCCGGGCAGCCTCCCCAGACCTCCGCCCTCCACCACACCCTGAACCCAGGCTGTCCTAGAGCAGCCTCACCCGCAGGACGAGGGACCCCTGCGCACCGCACCGCAGCCCCAAGGCCCCCAGGAGGCGGCGTGCACCCTGGAGATCCCCGCACCGGGGCCTTGGCGGCTTGCCCCTCGGAGCCCGTTACCCGCCGGCCTCGCCCCTCCAACTCCCCGCACCCCGCCGGCCCGCTCCACTTTCGGCCTCCGGGTCCCGTTATCCAGCCTGGCCTCCGGCTTGGAAGCCCTGCGCGCCGCCGCCCCCTCCCCCGCTCCCAGGCCTGAGCTCGGGGGCCGCGCGCCGGGCAGGGCCGGAGCCGCCTCCGCGCAGCTTCCCAGGCCCGGCTGGCCGCGGGAGGAGGTCCCGCTGTCAGTCAGCGGGGAAGGCCGGCCCGGGCGGCCAGAGGGGGCGGCGCCGAGGACTGGCTCCGCCGGGCGCGGGGAGGCGCTGACGGAGGGGCGGGCGCGGGGGTGGCTCCGGGCCTTATAAGCGGCGGGGGCAGGGCGGGAGGGAGGCAAGTGTCAGGCCGATGTGCCGCCCGCCGGGGGCCGGGGTCGGGGCTGCCCGGGCCATGCGCGCGGGCTGGGCAGGGGGCCGGCGCGGCGCGAAGCCGAGTCGCCTCGGAGCCTGAGCCTCCCGGGGCCGGGGCCGGGGCCGGGGAGCCGCGCGCGGCCGGCCGGGGGGAGGGGAGCGATGCGGCGCCGGCGGGCGGCCGTGGCCGCTGGTTTCTGCGCCTCCTTCCTGCTGGGCTCCGTACTCAACGTGCTCTTCGCACCGGGCTCGGAGCCTCCGCGGCCAGGCCAGTCCCCGGGGTCCTCCGCAGCCCCGGGCCCGGGCCGTCGCGGGGGCCGTGGGGAGCTGGCCCGGCAGATCCGGGAGCGCTACGAGGAGGTGCAGCGCTATTCCCGCGGGGGTCCGGGTCCGGGAGCCGGCCGGCCGGAGCGGCGGCGCCTGATGGACCTGGCTCCGGGCGGGCCGGGCCTGCAGCGTCCCTGGCCCCCGCAGGTCCGGCCCCCGCCCGACGGCGCTCCGGGCTGGCCCCCTGCTCCCGGCCCGGGCCCGCGCCTAGGCTGCGCCGCGCTCCGCAACGTGTCTGGCGCGCAGTACGTGGGCTCAGGCTACACTAAGGCTGTGTACCGGGTCCGCCTGCCCGGCGGCGCCGCGGTGGCGCTTAAAGCAGTGGACTTCAGCGGCCACGATCTGGGCAGCTGCGTGCGCGAGTTCGGGGCGCGAAGGGGCTGCTATCGCCTAGCGGCCCACAAGCTGCTCAAGGAGATGGTGCTGCTGGAGCGGCTGAGGCACCCCAACGTGCTGCAGGTACGACAGTGGGGTTCCGGGATGAGGGGGCTGGCCGGCCGCTCTGAAAGACTCCTTGGTCTTACAGAGTAAGTAAGTCTCAGGGCGTCAAAGACTGCCCAGTTGCGGCTAGATGCAGAACCCAGATTAGGGAACCATTCAGCACCACCCTGCCGGTCTCTCACTCTTTGGGTAGAACACTGTACCAGCTTACACACATCCCTTAAAGACAGAGGAAAGGACAAGACGGGTCCCAAACTAGTGATAAGGCAGTGAGTGATTAGGAGTTGTGACCACAGAGGACCCTGCTGCTGGCTAAAGCTGGCGGTTGAACACCAGAGTATTATCTCCAGTCATAGTAACCTCGAGTCCAACTCCAACATCCAGCTTTAGTCGGCCTCCCAGATGCAGAAATAGGATCCCCCATATTGGTAGAGTCTGAAACACACTTCTTTCAAAGTCCAGCGACATGTCTGGCTTTGGAGGTGGTGTTAAGCCTCAGTGGGTATGGGAGGGGCTGAAAAGAGACCGTGGATCTGACTTGATCCTCAGGGAGACCCTCATTTCTCACTCTGCTCACAGGCCATTGGAAGGATAAAAGAGGCCAGAAAATACACAGCCTTTCCCAGAAGTGAGCACGGGCTTCCCTGGAACTTCAAGTGGGTCCAGCTGAACCGCAGGGGAAGCCTCAGAGTCTTACTTAGGCCAGAAGCCTCAAGGGCTGCCAGTATGAATACCACACTCTTCTGAGTGTGCTTAGCCAAGAGACTAGATGGTTCAAAAAGCCAGAGGCATACTTTCCTAGTGAGAAACTATCCTTGTTCATTGGGGACGCAGGCAGGAGAGATGCACCCCACACCTCGTCCATCCAAGGTTGCATTTAGAGCAGACCTTCACAATGCCATCCCCATCCAAACACAACCCACTTCCCCTCTCTGAGGTCTCTACCTTTGGCTAAGACTGACTATTTACTCTCTATGCATATGTGTGAGGTGATTGAAATGGGACCCCGACTGCTCTTGACTGGTGACATAAGTGTGTGCAGACCCCCCCAGCTGTCCATACCACCTACCTCAGCCTCTCAGATTCACTTTTCTATACCCAAAGAGCTGACCAGAATCACAGCAGTCCACCCTTTCTTTCCTCAGCACTGAGAAGGGGGCCCTAGGCCTGGAGGGATCTGTGGGCCACATAGAATAAAGAAGCCAGAACACTACTTGTACTCCCAGTGGCTCCAAGTCTCCCTAGAACTAATGCCCCTCCACCCCCACCCCCCAGTCCTGGCCAGACTCTTGTGACAAGTTCTATCAAGGTCCTAGGCCCTGCATTGGTCCCAAACACCCATTGTGTGTGTTTATGTCTGGCTACATAGCTAACAGTCTGGCTGCATGGCTAACACTGACTGGAGCTTAAGGGAGTGAGCGGCTGGTTACGTGGCCATTCCAATTGGGAGGATCTTGTTTTCTTTTCCTCTTCTGGGTTCTTGGGAACTTTCTGGAAACCCTGAGGTGCCAGCCAGATTCTGAGGGGATGGAGAGGCCTTGACCAAGTGATTTATCGGGGGCATTCACTGTTTGTTAATTGTTCAAGGCCATTTCTCAGGACAGGTTTGACATTCATGGGGCCTTCCTAGCCATAGGGACTCCTACCTCGATGGCCTCACCAAGCATTTGCACAAGTATCCTACTACACCCACAGCCAGACCCACAGAGTGGTCCTTGTCTGTAATGTTGTCCCCTAGTAATGAGGGCACCAGAGAAAGACAAGGGAACGTGTCTCAGCCATGCCCTTTCCAGCGTGGCATCTCTCAGAATGGTTTGTGAGTCTTCCAGTCTTCGGCTGGAGCTGACACCTCTAGGACGGAAGTAGTCAGGATCCTAGGGAAAGTGGAAGTCCCTAGTATGTCTTAGGGACAGCTTTGAGGATGAGATCCTCTCATTTATTCTCTGACTAGCAGGCCATGTCCCTTCTGACTTCTTCAGTTAGGCTGCCTCTGTGGCCTGCTCAAAGCTGTGTGTGCCAGGAACTAGACATCAGGTTGTTTTAATACTTGCTAATCATTTAACATTTCAAAACCATTTGACTGTTTGCTGAACTGGGGAGGAGCCAGAGGACTTTAGTTTCGCAGGCTCCTGAGACCTTTCTCCCTCTCTAGACAGCCTGAAATTACACTGTGGGCTCTATCAGTGAATACAAGGGAGCTGTGGAGGCCCACTGTGTCTTTCCCAGCACAGACTCTGGTCACCTGGGAATCTTTCTGTCTTTTGGACCCTCTGTATCCTCCACATACATTCTTCCTCCCAGGATAGATGCCTCTGGTGCTCAGGGTCAAAGGGCATAGGAGTCTTCCCTCCCCACACCCCCCAACCCCCAGTCATCCTGGGACCTCACCAGCCAGCCTGGGCTGCAGATTCTAACCATGCCAGACTGAATTTCTCTTCCCAAAAAGAACAAAAGATACAACGACACTCCTCAGCTTCATGCTTCCTGGTGGTGGTGGTGGTGGGGTTAATGGTGTCTTTTTATTTTTTCCTGGAGGGTGTTGATTAATACCTCGTTAATAGTGCATTTAACGACGTCCGGGTGTTTAATAACCTTCAGAAGTTTCCCACAAAGGCTCACACTGGAGCAAGCAAATGAGAACCAGGCTTCAGGGCTGCTCTCTTTACCTTCCCCAAAGTCCATCCTGAGTCTGGAACTTCCTGGGCCTGACTGGGGATATGGAGGGAGAGAGAAAGGTTCCCCAGAGCGGCCCCTGGTCCCTCAAGGCACAGCCCAGGTAATCTGGAAGACTAAGACTGACTCTAGCTTCTCTGGTGGGACAGGATTGGAGCTTCTGGGAGGATCGTGGGTGTTGGGGGCACACAGGGCAGCTGGGGAGGATGCTGGCAAGAGGAGCTGCTGTGTACAGCACATTTAGGCCACAGGCTCCCTGTCCTCTACAGAGATCTTCACTGTCCCTTGTAGGGCTTGGACAACTCAGCCTTTGTGCCCCTGCTCCATAGGGTGCTAGCTGTTTGGCAGCCATTGTGAGCAGTGTGTTGGGAGAAACACTGAGAGGCAGGCCACCCTAGGAGAATGCTGATGTGGGTGTTAATGTTTAAGACTGTCCCTGCCTGGTCGGGTGGTACCAGGGACCCTCCCCAAGGTGAGGAAAGAGTGCTTAGCAACTTGTCACACTCTGACTCAGACCCTCTCTTTGGATCTCCCATGTATGTCACCTATATACGTATGCGAAGAACACCAGATGGACCTCTCGGCTTTAGAGACTTGAGATGGTAGAGAAACCCACACAGATTGTGGGAGGGAAGGGAACCAGATAATCATTTGCTGAGCTGTGTATTAGCAGAAACACCAGATTGTGAAATCCTGGGGACATCCATTTGAATCCCAGCTCTGTGTTTATTAGCTGTATGACCTATTTAACCTTGCTTGAATCAACTTCCCCACACCAAAATCAGGCATAGTGGCCCTAGCCACATGCCACCAGGGTGACTTTAAGAATCGGAAAGACTAGCAAGCTAACTCAGTAGGTAAATGTGCATGCCACCAAGCCTGATGGCCTGCATTCCCTCCCTAGAACACACAGCGAAAGGAGAAAACTGACCTCTGAGAGTTGCCCTCTGACCTCAATGCACATACTTAATCATACCATACATACCACAATAATAGTACATTAAAATGAAGTTTAAAATTAAGAACTGGATTAAGCACATAAAACATTTGGCACAGTGCCTGGTAGGTACATGGTGGCTAAGCCTGCCCAATTCCCTGATTAACAAAGGGTGAAGGACTGATGTCACCAAGCCAGTAGAAGCTAAGGCTTCAGGGACAGAGACCAAACTTCCCAAGCAACACTGTTCTCCGTTGGCTTGAGCTAAAGCAAAGGCGGACAGGGGGCAGGGCATCTGATAGTCCAATCTTTCTCTGTCCCTGCCTCTACCCTGGGACCTAATGACCTGCCCTGGATATCCCCCAGCTCTATGGCTATTGCTACCAGGACAGTGAGGACATCCCGGACACACTGACCACCATCACAGAGCTGGGCGCCCCTGTGGAGATGATCCAGCTGTTGCAGACTTCCTGGGAGGATCGATTCCGAGTAAGCAGGGAGGAGGGTTCAGGCCTGGGCCTTTTTGGGATGGTTCTCCCTTAGAAGGCAACCTCTCAGAACAGCCTAAACTCCTCATCCAGGGAAGGAGGGAGGGGAGCAGGAAGGGGAAGGAGGGAGGAGCACACACTGGCTCGGCCATGGGCCAAAGGGTTAAAAAAAGAACAGGACAGAGGATCCTGGCCTTTTGTGTTTCTGCTGTTCTCTCTGTTCTCCATAGCCTATGTGCACATTCATGTGAGTGAGTGTACACACATATGTGTTCATGAGGGCAAGTGTGTGCACAGGTGTGTGGACATACATGCAAATATGTGCCCATACGCACATGCACACACACATACCTTTTACACAGCTGGTATAGGCAAACCAGTTTCCTGGGATCACAAATAAATAACCTTACACACATTTGGATGCTTCCTCTCAACCTGAGGGTCAAAACCTCTTTGGGGATCAAAAGACCTTTTCACAGGGATTGCATGGCAGATACCCTACATGTCAGATTTACATCATGATTCCTAACAATAGCAAAATTATAGTTACGAAGTAACAATGAAAAGTAATTTTCTGATTGGGGGTCACCACAACATGAACTGTATTAAAGGGCTGCAGGGTTAGGGAGGTTGAGAGCCACTACCCTAGTTCCATTCACTGAACTGAGGCCACATTCAAGGTGTGGCTTAAGGAAAGTGATTCGCTATGCCCAAGTTCCTGTTGCTGTCTCTCTCCTAATAGTTAGTCCAGCCAAGGGCCAGTTGGAGATCAATGACCTTTACAATGCCCTGGGACCAGAAAAAACAAAGGCCAGCCTCTAAGCTAAGACCCTGTAAGTCCAACCGGCCTGACCCAACCTATATGTCTACCCTCAGATCTGCCTCAGCCTTGGCCGCCTCCTCCACCACCTTGCCCACTCCCCTCTGGGCTCTGTCACTCTGCTTGACTTCCGCCCTCGGCAGTTCGTGCTAGTGGATGGGGAGCTGAAGGTGACGGACCTGGATGATGCCCGCGTGGAGGAGACACCATGTACTAGTGGTGCCGACTGCGTCCTAGAGTTTCCAGCCAGGAACTTCAGCCTGCCCTGCTCGGCCCAGGGCTGGTGCGAGGGCATGAACGAGAAGCGGAACCTCTACAATGCCTACAGGTGATGGCCCCACGTGCTGGCACTCCAGCCAAGGGGACTGGCGGAGGAACAGCCTCGTGCTGGGGAGAAGACCAACCAGGGAGAATAGCCTTGACACGTTGAACATTAGGGGCCCAGTCTGGATCGAATGTGGCCATGAAGCTAAAAATAGAGAGTGCTGAGGAGAGCTAGGTTAGAAGGGCAGCTGGAGGCTTCTTAAAATAGTGTCACATTCAGGACCTGGGACTGCCAGGACTGGCATGTGCCTTCTCCACTCTCGCTCTCGACCTTTACAAAGCTCCTCATGGCTGAGAAGCCCCAACTATGGGGCTGTTCCACTGCCAGGGTCAGACAGAGGACAGTGTGGCCTGGAAGATGAGGACGGGTGGAGAAAGGGACCTCTGGTCCCAGTTTGGTCTGAAATTAGTTGTTGTCACAACTGAGCCTTACCCCATGCCGCACGGCTGAGTGGTGTAGGCATGCCTGGTCCCTGTGTGAGCACTCTCCCAGGCCACATTGACATCTATTACTAATGGAAGTGAAAGGGAATGGATGTAGTTCCGAAGGCCGCTGGGCCCCTGAGCCCCTGCTTCCTCTCTGCTACAGGTTCTTCTTCACATACCTCCTGCCACACAGTGCTCCGCCTTCCCTCCGACCTCTCCTGGACACCATCGTCAATGCCACAGGTAAGCCTCAGGACCCACCCACATCTCATCACCTGCCCCTGCCCTATCAGAAACGGGGACAAGAATGACCCTGGAACATGCAAGGTCCAGGACCCATTATATTCTAAGATAGTATTCTGTGGTAAGGACCCTCCTTAGCCATCAAGTCTTGGTTTCAGGAAGGAAAGTAGCGGGCTTCCCATGGGAGGAGCCAGGGGTGGGGCCTGTAGTGATAACTATGCTGCTCTTTGCAGGAGAGCTCGCCTGGGGCGTGGATGAGACCCTGGCCCAGCTAGAGACCGTGCTGCACCTGTTCCGGAGTGGGAAGTACCTGCAGAACTCTACAGGCAGCGGGGCTGGTGAGTGACTAGGACGGGGCAGGTGGGAGCAGGATTCAAAGTGAGTGACCTCCACCCACTGGGCTATGGCTTACCCTTTCTTCTGACACTCTTGTCTCCAAAGGCCACTCTCCAAGATCACATGGGGTCACACTTCACTTTCAAGTCCTGCCTCTGACTGACCTAAAACATCTAGCATTTACCTTGAGTAGTTGGGTGAGCACTGACACCCTCTAAGAATGGCTTCAAACCCCTCCAGGAGCTGGCTGTATGACTTACCCCTGGGGCCTCGTTTTCCTCAACTGTGAATTGGGTTCAAAATAATTCATCTAGCAAAATTTCTTATGGGGATTAAATAGGCAACAAGGTGTGTAAAAGCAATTATCACAGTCCCTGTTGCACAGCTGGGTCACAGTACACATTTACCTCTCTTCCCTCCCACTGCACTCCCGGGGCATGCGGGCAGTCGGAGGAGGGGGTGGCCTACTCTGAAACCAGCCAAGAAGCTGCTTGCCCCAGAGAGGGGGGGAACTATAGCTACTGTTGCAGGCAGTGGTCCCTCTACAGAAGCCTAAGGGTTTAGCATGGTTGAGGGGGCAAGGGGTGGGTAGCCTCGTTTTCAAGGAGGCCTGACCAGCCTTAGGGGTGGGGGAGCCCTCGTTAGCCCTGTAAATAAAATTTAACGAGGTGAACAATGGCTGGCTCTGTCCCTGAGGACTCTGTTTATGGGGCCATAAATCACAGGCAACCCTGCCTGGACTTTGGTCTAGTCCCTGGCAGGAGAAGGAGGCAGGAGGGTGGGGTGACCAGAGGCCCAGGGCCTCTGCATTATCTATCAGTCAGCAGCTGGGACTCCTAGGGCAGTGGTAAAGACCAGTGAGCCAGAGGCCCACCTCTCAGCCTCTGCACTCACTGAGCCTCTGGGGCTCTGAACCACTGGGAGGTTTCAGCACTTCTCAAACCCTTGAAGCCCATCCTAGGTCTGTCTTAGAAACTTAGCTGGCCTCTCCCCAAAGTCAGGACCAAGTATGTCTGAGTGACTCTGAACCCTTGCAACCCTTGGACAGGACTGGAATCTGGTCAGGAATCCTCAGGTCCCACCCCAGGCCTTCCCAAATCAGTGTCTGCATTGCAGTAATACTGCATGGAAATTCATAAGCACCACGATATTTGAGAAGCCCTGTTCTAAATGTCTGAAATGCCCTAAGCTCCGAGCCTAACATAGACAGCTGGTATCTCTGAGTACGTGCCTGGCCCACATACGCCCCCATTTGTCCTATGCTGTTGATACTAGCTACGTGGCCTTCATTTCCAGGCTGGGTGTGCTGGCCTGGATGTCATCTTTCATCTAGCAAATGAGTCTTGCAATTCCTATTCACAGAGTGGCCCTCAGCCCTCACCTGGCACAGCACACAGTTCTCAGTCTCTTCCCTCTAACTCTTAGAGTACCGGCGCATCCCGGACAGTACCATCGCACAGGAGGACTATCGCTGCTGGCCATCCTACCACCATGGCGGCTGCCTCCTGTCTGTGTTCAACCTGGCTGAGGCTGTAGATGTCTGTGAGAGCCATGCTCAGTGTCATGCCTTTGTGGTCACCAACCAGACCACCTGGACAGGTGAGCCAGAGGGAAGGGGTATCTCAAAAGAGTGGCTGGACTTCTCCAAAAGGTGTCAAGGGCCCCTCCTCAGAAAAGCCAGAGGGCAGGCGGGGATGGAGATAGGTATATAGCTGTGTCCTTCAAGGTAGCCACTTTATAAAAAGTAACTCTGCCTCTAAGAGGAAAATTATTCAGATCCGTAAACTTTTATCTCTGCCCCTAGGTCGGAAGCTGGTCTTTTTTAAGACTGGATGGAACCAAGTAGTCCCCGATGCCGGCAAGACTGCATATGTCAAGGCCCCTGGTTGACTGATTGTGGGCTCAGCTGACCAGCTGGGCTTACCTGCTGCAGGCATGATTTGCTTACCACCTGGAAACCCCTGCAGATGAAGCTAACATCCCAGAGCAACCGATGTGATCAGAACAAACGTGCAATATGCAAAATGTTAAAATGTGAGTTTGCCAGCTTTGGTCCCAGATTGGTTGGGACCTGATTGCCTTTCTGGAGCTGTGGGCTGTGAGCAGGGCTCAGGTCTTAACTGGTACAGTCTTGTGGGCAGCCCCATTACTGCATTCATGATTTGAGAATGTAGCCAGAACACTGTGCTGCTGCATAAGCCACTGTGGGCAGGAGCTGCATGGGACAGTCAGTCACAGAGTGTTCCCTCAGCTCAGCTCCAGATGAGAGCGGGGGGATGCTGAGATGTGAGTGAACTAGCACTAGGAAGGCTCTCTGGCCTCTCCCTAGCGGTTGTTCCTAGGCCAGCCCCGGAGTCATGGGCAACGTGCACTCGTCCGTATGAGCCAAGACTAGAATGGAGGAGCAGACTGCATGTGAGCCAGGACCTGGGGTGGGGTAGGGTCGAGGCCTTTCTGCCTCATTTGCTTTCAGTGAAAGCCACCAAGCAGCCGAAACTAGGCTCTCCCCCTCCTGGAGTTTGCATATCCAGAAGCTTTTGTACTTCTTGTTCATTAAATTGTTTATTTTTGTAAAAAAAAAAAATTAATCGATTAATAAAATGTTTTGTGACAAATACTCCCCTTGGTCATGAGTTCTTGAGTTGTGCCTGTACTATGCTTGGCTGGTGGAGGAAGGCTCGATGGCGGGTTTCTAGGCTCTCTCTTTGCCCATGATGCCTATCCTGAACAGAGGTGTGGGTGGATCCCTTCCCCTCAAGGAGGTTCTTGCTTTAACACATTTTGACTTTCTGTGCACAAAGCCTTAGCCCGAGAGTGTCATCCTCATAGTAGGATACTGGCCATCTCAGTTACCTGATGGAAAAATGATTAAGGAAGGAGTTAGCCAAGCAACCTGCAGGCTTTGCCTGGTGTATCCCTGTGTGATCACCACTGTCCAGCACAAGTTCATAGGCAGGCTTCTTTTTTAGGTCCTTTCTTAAGCAAGAAATACATAGAGAGTGAAGAGAAAGGAGGCTCTTTGGAAGAACAAGCTTCAGTTTTCTGGATTTAGCAAGAACAATCCAGCAGGAGCATATGGACCAACGCTAAAATGATAAGACGGGATTGGGGGGAAGAAAGGGGAAGAGGAGTCAGGTTGGAGAACTCGTCCTGATTCTGAGACTGTAACAAGTCAAGGCATAGAATCTTTTCAGAAAAATTCACCCAGGTAGCTAAAGGGACAGTAGACAGTTTTCCCCTCAAACTAGTACACCTTGCCCTACAACTTTCTGAGGACAGAAACAGCCATACTTAGTCCTGCAAACTTGAGAGAAACACATTCGCAACCTGGAGTGGCAAGACAAAGACGTGCCCAGAAAGGGATGTTACTATCCAGAAGGGATATTCTTCCCTCCAGATGGCACACACACATCTACCTATCTCTCAGTTCCTGGATGCATATTTTTCTCCTTCCTATAGACACCAGAACCAGAGCACAACACCTGCACTGTTCACCCCACCATAGCAAGCATGATTTCCAGGAGCAGTGGGCAGAGAGAATACATTCACCTACTGAAGCCTCAGATGATGTCAGAGAAGGGAATCGTGGTGGGATGAGGAGTTAGAAACAACATGAAGAGCCAGCCCAGGATGACCAGCAGCCCCAGGAAGTGCTACCTTTGTTCACTGTCTTAGCTGGCTAAAATAACGTCCCTGAATTTATATGTCAGTAAATTATAGGGTAATACTATCTAAAGAATTTGAAATAAATGGAATTCTGACGACAGCCAGTGACGTGGCCGGCAAACACTGCCCTGCTTTATCAGTTAGCCGAGCTCAAGCTCACAGCGCTTGCCCTTGCAGTATTAGTTAGCTGAGCACTCACCCAGGGCTGCTTCAGGGAGCAAGGCATATCCCACTAAGCACGCCTGCCTGCCTGCCTTTGAGTAGGGAGAGTGAGAGCTCCCCGGCCAGTGCCCTGAGAGTGGAGTGTGTGGCAGACAGAAAAAGCTAGGAGGAGGATTAACTTGAAAGCAGAAAATGGGATTAGGAGACTTTGGGATAATGTGCCCACCCACTCCCTGTCCATGACAACAGCTTCTGGCATTTTCATTCTTTGGCTAGACCATGTAAAACATGGTGGCCCCCTGCTCGAGGATCAAGAGGCAGAGGGTTGCTTGACTAACTAGGATTGTTCTCGGCTGCCCTTCCATGCACTTTTTCTTTAATCCTCAGGGCAATGAGATGGGTGTTTGTCCTGAGGTTTGAGGAGCCAGGATCTAGCCTGTGGTGTTTTCTGGTATCCAGAAGCCTGGGATCTCCTCTCAGCAAATCCCGATCTCTGAAGGCTGAGGTCACCCACAGGACCAGTGATAAACTCACACATGCCATTCCACAGGAAAGGGATCCCAGACTACACTATATGTCTTAGCTAGGGTTTTAGTGCTGCGATGAAACACCATGAACAAAAGCAAGTTAGGACAGAAAGGATTTGTTTGATCACAATCCATCACTGGAGAAAGTGAGGACAGGAATTGAAGCAGGGCCGGAACCTGGAGGCAGAAGCTGAGATAGTAGCCATGAAGGGGTGCTGCTTACTGGCTTGCTCAGCCTGCTCTCTTATAGAACCTTAACCCACCAGCCCCTGGGATGGCACCACCCACAATGGGCTGGGTCCCATCAATCACTGAGAAAATGCCTTACAGCTGGTTCCAAGGGCGGCACTCCCTCCACTGAGGGTCCTTTCCTTGTGGCTCTAGCTTGTGGAAGCTGCACACAAAACTAGGCAGTACGACTGACCCCATGTCAGTTTGGCACACAAGCACATCACTAATAAGCTTCAACCCTTACTCTTATTCATCCCTAAGATCTAAATAACTTTAAAAGTCCCACAGTCTTTACAAATTCAAACACATTAAATTTTCAGTCCCTTTAAAATATCTACTCTTTTAAAATCCTAAGTCTTTTACAAAGTCTCTTAACTGTGAGCTCCAGTAAAATTCTTTCTTACTTCAGAGGGAGAAAACAGAGCCCAGTCACAATCAAACCAAAGCAAAATCAAACTCCAACCATCTCATGTCTGGGATCCACACATGACCTTCTGGACTCCTCCAAAGGGCTTGGGTCACTTCTCCAGCTCTGCCGTCTGTAGCACTCTAGGCTCTGGCTGACTCCACGCCAGTGCTGCTGCTGTTCTTAGTGGTCATCCCATCGTACTAGCATCTCCAAAATGCTGGGGTCTTCTGCTGCAACTGGGCTACACTTTCACCAATAGCCTCTCCTAGGCTCTCTTCATGGTGCCAAGCCTCAGTTTCTCTGCATGACCCTTTCAATCCTGGGTCTTCAACTGCCACTGAGGCTGCACCTTCTCTAATGGCTCTCCTGGCCTCTCACAGTGCCAACCCTCAGCGGCTCTCTAGGGCTCCTTCATGCCTTCAAAACTGGTTACCTCCTGGGAGACTCTTACATAGTGCCAAGTCCAGCTGCCAACACAGCCTCTCTGCGCTCTCAGAAAACACTTCCCAGAAGATTTCACCTCAGTGATGCTGGTTTCTTCTTAATCATTGCTAATTTCTTAGCTCTTGCTAACCAGCATTGATTGTCCCAATAACATAAAGGTTTCACTTTACTAGTTCTGGTATCTTGTTAATCACAGTGGATTCTTTAGTCTGAGCCAACCAGAGCCACGGGAATCTTAAGTCAAAATAGCAATGGCCCTAATATAGCCTTTAATCTTCTAGTTGAAATGTCACAAGTCAGGCCTCTGTCTTCTGCACTGCTCTCATCATTATCTTCCAAGATCCTACAGAACATCAACACTCAATGGTTTTTCTAGCCCAAAGTTTCAAAGCCTTTCCACAATCCTCCCGAAACATAGCTGGGCCTATCACAACAACACCTCAATGTGCTGGCACCAACTTCTATCTTAGGGTTTCCATTGCTGTGAAGAGACGCCATGACCAAGGCAACTTTTATAAAGGAAAACATTTAATTGGGGCTGGCTTACAGTTTAAGAGATTCAGTGTGTTATCATCATGGTGGGAAGCATGGCAGCATGCAGACAGACATGGTGCTGGGTGAGTAGAGATCTACATCCTGATTCAAAGGCGGCAAGGAAGAGATTATCTCACTGAACTTAGCTTGAGCACATATAGTCTCAAAGCCTGCCTCCACAGTGACACACTTTCTCCAACAAGGCCACACCTCCTAACAGTGCCACTCCCTATGGTCCAAGCATTCAAACACATGAGTTTATAGGGGGCCAAACCTATTCCAACTACCACACCACACCTTTGAAGGGCGCTCCATAAATGGAGAAGCAGGACCATCTATCTCACTGGCATTGTCACACACAATGAGGATGTCCCCAAAGGGCCAGTCCCTGAAAGGACCATTTTGAGGTTGCTGCACAGGAACACCAACTTCTATCCACCTGTCTGTGGGTATTTGCCTCTCCCGTGGAAAAGCTGTCAATCAGTCTAACTATAGGAAGCCAGCAGATGAAGATCCTTCCTAAAACTCCCTCTCAAGTTTTCCACATCCACCTGTCTCCTCTCCTCTGGCCTTTTGCCACATCCATTATATCCATCTCGAAGTGTGGTGGCAAGATACCCCAACTCCATCATCCAAGGCCTCAGTAGGAAGCAGCACAGTGAATGTAAGCCACAGTGACAAGGGCGGGGCACAGGGGACTCCCGAGAGTAGTACTGCGACCTGGCACTGTAGGAGCTAAGTTGTTACCATCTCTTACCTCATGTACCGGCTGGTTCTGTGTGTCAACTTGACACAGGCTGGAGTTATCACAGAGAAGGGAGCTTCAGTTGGGGAAGTGCCTCCATGAGACCCAGCTGTGGGGCATTTTCTCAATTAGTGATCAAGGGGGTAGGCCTCCTTGTGGGTGGTGCCATCTCTGGGCTGGAAGTCTTGGGTTCTATAAGAGAGCAGGCTGAGCAAGCCAAGGAAAGCAAGTCAGCAAGGAACATCCCTCCATGGCCTCTGCATCAGCTCCTGCTTCCTGACCTGCTTGAGTTCCAGTCCTGACTTCCTTGGTGATAAACAGCCATGTGGAAGTGTAAGCCAAATAAACCCTTTCCTCCCCAACTTGCTTCTTGGTCATGATGTTTTACAGGAATAAAGACCCTGACTCATCATAGGAAGGGATTGGGAACTGTTACCAGATGACTTCACACAGTATTCTTGTCACAGTCTCCTCCCTCCCTCTCCTCAATCTCCTGTCAAAAGGACCAGCCTACGTTATAATCAGAAGGCTAAGGAGGTTGATGTGCATGCATTGTTGCCCACTCTTCCAAGCAGGCAGCAGTGTGGCAGGGGAGCTTGGCAGACCAGGAGCCCACCACCCTTCACACTGAAGGACTGGCTGGCCTTGCGGCGCTGAAGAGAAGATGGCCAACTCCAGTTCCATCTCTATATATCCAACTACTTACTGAGCCAACTACTGGTGAAATTACAGCTTTGGCCCGAACTTTCAGGGGAGTCCTCTATACCATATATTCATATTGTGGTCCCCCATTCCTGAAAGAGCTCTTACTCTCTGATGAAACTTGGTCCTTAGAAGAAAAATCTTAGAGAATACAATGTTTAGTGTCCCTCCAGATGTAACCAGATATGCAGCCAATCTATGCTATTAAAATCCTGCGGGAGGTGTCTAGGGAGATGGCTTGGTGGCTAAGCCCTTGTGATGCCTAGGCATGAGGACCTGAGTTTGGATCCTCAGCACCACATAAAATCCAGGCAGAGTGACACGTGTCTGTAACCCCAACATCACACAAACACACCCAAATATTCTGTGTCTTCAAAACCAGTAATGAAGGTAATAATGGAGAAGGCTAAAAATATCCGGAGTGTAGAAACCCATTATGGCTTCTTAGGCTGTCATTGAGAGCTTTCAGTTTGTCACCTCAGGCCAGTGTGGTGGCTCTGTTGCCAAGGCTGACAACCTGAGTTCAATCCTTGAGACCCAAATGGTAGAAGGAGGGAACCAAATCCTACAGGTGCTCTTAGATCTGCACACATGTGCCATTGTGTGCACCCCTACATTCTAAATAATAAATAGCCAAATTAAAAAACACAAATGTAAATAGAAATCTCAATCTTTAAAATGAGTAACTTACTATTATCATCTAAAGTGATACTTTCATTCTTCACACAGTTCGTACAAAAGCAGAGTACAAAGCCTTTGTGATGCTTGCCTGCCTTTGCCTCTGTTGAGCATCTTACGACCTCAGGAGCCTCCTGCATCTTTGGCATCTTACAGCCCCTTATCGAAATCTGAAGGAGCTCTTGGTCACTAGCAGATGCCAGCCACCCTGTTGGATAGACCCCCTCCTCTTTCATGAGCTTACTGGAGAAGCCATCAAAACAGTCATGTCTAACAGAGTCACATAGAAGACACGGCCGTGGAGGAAGGTTGACCAAACAAAGCGATCCAACGGTCACATCTCTAGCCACTGAGGGCTGGCCTGCTCACCTGGACCCCCAGACACATCAGTTCCCCAGCAACCACCCGGCTGTTAACATTTTTCCACACCTAAGGAAACACTGGCTTACCCCTGCTCTTTAGTTCTTATCTCCAAGCCGTTTCCCTATTTGTCACCAAACACTCTCCCCATCCCCATGGTGACAGCTCTGTGGACGGGCTTTTGGTGTGGAGTTTTCTAAGGATTCTGGAAAGTGTAAATAGATTGTGCCCACCACTTCCCCTTATCCACACTCTTATTTGACCCTTCAAAGGGCTCTGGGAGATTGTGGAGGCACGGTTTCCCCTTAGCACAGCCAGGCTGCCTTGCCACAGGAGGTGGGGTTCACTCAAGTGCTCTCTAATCCTGCCCTTAGAGATCCCTGGCTTTCACTCTGGCGGATGGTTTCCCAGACAGGCCTCTGGTATCTCTGATTCTTCACAAAGGAGTCAACCACAAGAAAAGCATCTCACTTTGTCCTGCCTCATCGTGAGAGCAGTCTCTTCGTTTCTGCGTCACAGAGAGTTGTTGGGTACAAGAAAGGCAAATGAATAAAATCCACCCCGTGGCTGGCTTTCCGTGGCTTAGAGATTTAAACTGCTGTATTCATCTGAACTCGTGCAGGAGGCAGCACAAGGTTATTTGTATCCCATTTCATTTAATGGCACCTTGCTTTGTTTACCCATTCCCTGGGTTGTCTATAGGATATAAATTGACCTCAATGATCTGCTCCTGTCATTTTTTTCTGCTGTTAATAAAAAATTTAAAGGCAGCTATTTTTCTAAGAAATGACTATTGTACTCGGGGTTCAGAAGTGTTGTAATTGGAAAGGACAGTTGGCCTCCTATCTCAGTCCCCTGCATCTTCTTCTACCAACCTTTGATGCTACAAAGCATCTTCTGACTCGATTGTCGAACCACACGACATCGTGCGGTTATTAAAATGAGTTTCTTCTTTAAATGTAGACATCTCCTGAGCATACTTAGTACTGTTTGACCTGAGTGTCAGGATACTGCTAATCTTAGAATGGACTTCCT
>JADRCD010214094.1:17686-27748 GCA_019843815.1 Montemys delectorum
TTTGCTGAGATGAAAAGATTTCCACAGAGCATATTTGGGTTAGAAACTTCTGGGTTAAGAAACTTTGAGTCTCGAGTCTTTATGGAGCTCAATTGTGCTACTTAGGAAAATATAGACTGATGTTTTTAATCCCAGCATTCAGGAGGCAGAGGCAGAGGCAAAGGTAGCAGATCTCTGGTTCAAGGCCATCCTGGTCTACAGAGTGAGTTCTGGGACAGTACACAGAGAAGCCCTGTCTCAAAAAAGAAAGAAAGAGAGAGAGAAAGAGAGAGGGAGGGAGGGTGAGGAGGGGGAGGGAGGGAGAAAAAGCATACTGAGGGAAGAAAGCAAACTTCAAGAAGAGTCAAATGTTGGGCTAGGGATGTGGTCATTTGGTAGTGTTCATGTGGCCTTCAGGAGGCGGAACTCAGTCTCCAGCACATCATAAACTTCGCGGTGGCCCACACCTGCAATCCCAGCACTTAGCAGGTAGAGGCAGGAAGACCAGGAGTTGAGATCATTTTCAACTATATAGGGAGTTTAAGGACAGTCTGGGCTACATGAGACCCTGCATCATAAAAGAAAATACACGAGAAGATTCAAAAACACCTAGATGTTTCTTGCAATATTATTTAGAATCACAAAAATGAGAGTTATACAACAATATGAGAAAAATACATAAATTATAGAGATTAATGAAAGTAATAGGAAGCAAACCTAGGTTTTTCCAGTGGTAGAAAAAACAAGCATAAAAAAGGATGGAAGGAACTACAGAGGACCAGTGCTTCTCTATAATAATATTTTTCTTCATTTTCAATTTTTCATGTCTGCTATATTATTTTACTTTTTATTATTTATGTTAACATATAATGAATTTCACTGTGGCATTTCAAACTTACACGTCACTATCCTTGCAATATTGTTTTTAATAAAAACACCTAATTGTTTGTAGTAGTGGGTCTTGAATACAGGGCGTCATGTCTGATGGTCACACACTCCACTACTGAGCTATATGACAAGCGGGGGGGGGGGGGAGGGGGGGGAGGGGGGGCAGTATTTAGGTAAGAGTTTCACTATATTGAAGGGATAGTTTGATCTTTGTACCAAAAGTGGGACCAAAATCTCTTATTCTAGTATATAACCTTTATATAAACTGAAATTTTAGAAAGCTGGCCCTGCTGATTATCTAGTGCATAAGATTCACTTAACAGAGGAGCTGAGATCACAAGTAACTGCAGGAGCCAGCAGGCACGGAAGCCACAGGGCAGGCCCACCTAAACAATGTAGAGCTGAGCTCCACAGGCATATTAGAGGATCCAGTGTGTGTGTGTGTGTGTGTGTGTGTGTGTGTGTGTGTGTGTGTGTAAGAGTGTGTGGGTTTATGTATTGTGTGTATCTATGTATTGTATTGTGAGTGTATATATGTGAATGTGTATATACTGTGTGTATATGTGTTGTGTGTGTGTTGTGTGTGTATGTGAGTATGTATTGTGTATATATGTGAGTGTGTATATATATATGTGCTGTGTGTGTATATGTGTTGTGTGTATAGGTGAGTGTGTATGTATCATGTGTATATGTGAGTGTGTATGTGTATATGTGTTGTGTAAATGTGTATGTATGTGTATGGTTGTGTTGTGAGAGTGTGTGGGTTTATGTATTGTGTGTGTGTGTGTATGTATTGTGTGTATGAGTGTGTGTATTGTGTGTATATGTGAGTGTGTGAGTATGTGCTGTGTGTATATGTATTGTGTGTATATGTGAGTGTGTGTATGTGTTGTGTGTGTATTGTGTGTATATGTGAGTGTATGTATGTGTTGTATGTATACTGTGTGTTTTCTTTCTTTTCTTTTTAGTTACATGTATGGGGGTCATGAAGTATGTACACAGAAGTGCAGGTGACTGAGGAGGCCAGACACATCAGGCCCCCTTAGATCTGTAGCTACAAATAGAGCCAAGTGTGGGTGGTGGGATCCAAACTCAGGCCCTCTGAAAGGCAGTATACACTCTTAAGCACTGAACAGTATTTCCAGCCCCTTTCCGGGACTTCCAATCTGTGTGCTTTGAGTCATTAATTGCAATTTAAAATTAAAATAAGATAAAGACATTTGTAGTTCAAGCTAGGCATGTCTACAAGTTGTAGTTAGCCAGCTGACAGCCAGTTTGTGAACTCCAGCATTAAAAACTATCTCAGAAGTTCTATCCAACTGCCTTCCTTCCAGGTATTCGGGGAAGCAACAGTCTCTGCCATGGCGCAGTACGTATTTCTTGGCTCACCCTTCTGCTGCTAGCCCTGAGATGCTGCCACCTGCTTGATGAGGGTGGTGAAGCGTGGAAGTCCTCAGACTCAAAAAGGCTTGTGAATCTGTCTTTGGCTGGAAACAGTTCTCCTGCCAGAATGTGAAAGCTGGCAACATTTTTGGTATTAATTTGTTCCTCCGTCTGTCGCTTATATTAAGTGTGACTTTGAGGAATGGATCTGATGCTGTTCAAATATGCCCAAATTTCGTCTATAAGCCTCTTCACAGTTGTCAGATGGTGCCAGCCAGTCCAGGGCCCTGTTTCCAGTTTGTCAATCAGACTTCAGCAGTGAATATATTTATCACTGTCCACTCCAGCACCACTGCCCTTCCTGGCACCAGTGGCCAGCTTCAGAGGACCAATGTCCAAGCGTGGCCCTTGGGTGGGAGTGTAGCTCAGTGGTGGAGTATTTGCCTAGCATGCCAAGGGCCCTGGGATCCTGACTACTTCTGAGCTGAGCCTGCTTTTGATCCCAGAAGATCCAGGCAAGCTCTCCATCTCTGGAAGGCGACTTCCTTTCAATGACCACACAGATTTCCCAGTGTTCTTGGATCATTGGTATTTGACCCTAGACTTGCAAGTATAGTTGACACCCAAGAACTGACCATCATTCTTGGTCCCTGATCTGACTCCACTAAGTCAGTGCTGTCTCCACTGTGCTGAGCCATGCTAAATTATATCAGTAGGCTATTTTAGGATCTTGGGCATTAATCAATTAGTTATTCACCAATCAATAAACAAATAAGTTGAGACTTGGAGTGGCCGCTTCCAGCTTCTATGTGTTGAGCCATCCCTTTCTGCCCCATTCAGGACCCATTGTGGCATAAATGCCTCCTATTAGTTCTTAGTTTATTTTGGGCATTGCAGATGCTGCCAGATGTTTACTTTTAACGTAAGGAGAGCTACACTACCCTTGTGGTTAGGGGAGAGAAGGAAGAGTTCAGGACTGTAGGGTTGAAAAGCCCCTCCACAACTCAGCCCCTGTGGCTCCCACCCCCTCCCCTGCAGTTGTGGCCCAACCCCCCCACCCATATTGCCAAGTCAGCAGTTCCACACCCTTTCAAGCATAGAGGGTCTTGCAGCCTCCAGAGCCCAGCCGTAGCACACATGGCCCACCATGTGGGGCACACGTGTGTTACTGAGGTCATGCCTGGGCCCTACCAGCACACTCGGCTCTGGGATAGAGGCTCAGTGCACACCCCCTTTCTCAACTTGACCCTTACAACACCTCCCTTGTTGACAAGGTGGAAAGAAAAAAAGTCCTTTGAATAATGTGGATTATCTGTGAAAGACAACTTCTCATACTTAGGGCCACAGCAGATTCTAAGACTGACCTCAGAGCCCAGCAGAACCTTGCGCATTCGCAGCATTGTCCCCTCTCCTGGCCCTGCCATGCTTGTAGGACTTTCTGCCAAGAGGGAACTAAAGCTAATGGCAGAGACCAGGACAAACACAAATCTTACATCTGGGTTGAAAGGCTTCCCAAGTACAGCAGGTAGCTATCTACCCTCTAAACAAACCTTTGGAAGGAAACTGCCACATGTTGCATCACCCCGAGCCTGTCTCTGGTGCGCAGTAGCAGGAGACACTACTCGTATGTCCACCTGTGAGTCTGGTGCGCGATAGCAGGAGACACTACTCATATGCCCACCTGTGAGTCTGGTGCGCGATAGCAGGAGACACTACTCGTATGTCCACCTGTGAGTCTGGTGCGCAGTAGCAGGAGACACTACTCGTATGCCCACCTGTGAGTCTCGAGTCTCTTTTGGCCCATCTTCCTTAAGGTCATGGACTCTAATAACCCAGAACATCTTCGCTCTTTCTTTTTTCTTTCTTGGTGCCAAGAAGCAGGACCCAGAAAGGAAAGGTTCTAACGAGAACACAATCCCAATCACCTCCGAGAGAGAGGGGTGGCAAGAGGCTCTCCAGCAGCCCAACCCAACCAGGGACCTGGGGACAGATTCATGTTTACCGACAGAAGACTTAGGAGTATTTCTGAGTTCGCTTCAGCCCACATGCTGAATTCTTCTAGGAATGCCTAGAAAATATATATTCCCAATCTCCATACCTAAGCCATCCATCCTAAATTCAGCAGTGATTGAGAACCAGCAGGAGAAAGAAGAACTCTCCTCAACATCTTTCATACATATACATACTTGTTTTCCCCCAAATAAGTGTGGTACAGGAATCACAACGTACAGATTCAATGTGGAAGGAATGAGCCCACCTCCAGCCACCTGCATCCATCATCCTGTGTCACGTCCTTCCAGTCACTACACTACAGCATGGAACCATTCTCCCAGAAACAGAAGTAACCCAGGTCAGGGGTCATTCCTCCTTCTTTTTCTCTCCTCATCTCTTCTGAAAGCTATGTCAAGGTGGTCTGGATGAACAGCTCCCCCATCCTCTCCTCCATGACTTCTGGGCCCTCCCCTTCTCCTCTCCCTTCAAAAACTCTCTAATAATTTAGCTATAAGTGCACACAAGTCCTATTCTCCCATTTTAACAATTTTACCCCCGTAAGACACTTCCTCAGACCTGAGAGGATACAGGGTTCAGAAGCAGGTGGTACCAGAAGATGTGTGGTTTCAGACTTCTTCCTAAAGCTGCCGAGTGCGCCTTATTTCTGCCTTTGTCTCTAAAGCAAGATGGAAGGCTCCAAAGCCTTCCCTGTGGCCTTTCTATCTGCTCAGTTGATCCTGTGACCAGGAATATGTCATTGGAAACATTAGAGAATGCTGCTGGAGTATTTGGTCCAGTGGTCATGAGCTTGAAGTCAAGCCTCTGAGCCCCGAATGCCAGCTCCGTAACTTGAGCTTCCGAAGACCTTACTTAGATCCCTTCAGATGAGTTTACACTCAGTTGATGCATCTGTGGAAAGGGAGTGTCATAGTATATGCCCTGTGGTAAGGGCAGGGGTTGTAAAGTACAGAGCAAGCTTACAAATCACTGAGCCTGCCACGTTGTAAGTCCTTTGTAAACACTGTCATTATCATTCTGGCTTGCCAGACCTGGTCCTCCCCTAATGGTCCTGAGGGGTGAATCCAGGCTCTCCCAGCTCTGTATTTAGCCAGATGTGGCCCAGCAACTGCAGCAGATGAGGCAGGCTGGGAGGGCTGAGAACCCAACAAGACCACCCATCAGGCTGGGGACCGTGCTGGCAGAATGGCCTCAGTTGCAGCTGCTGGGCAGCCATCCAGGGTGACAGGCACAAGGCAGTGTACAAGGGTGTAGAAACAGACAACAGGTGGTAGCTCAGTGACAATGTGAGGCTGGGAGGGGTGTAGCAGAGCATCTAGCATTTGGTAGCAGTGCATCCCAGACAGCAGGTGGATCACAGCCGTGGGCAAACAGAGAGGAGTCTTCTGAAATCTAGGCAGTCAGGCGAAAACAGGAACATCTGTCTCCAGATTACAGGCCGCAATGGATGAAAGGCTAGATCGAGGGATGTGGGCACAAGGCAGGGAGCAGAGCCTAGTGAACAGGGCCTGCAGCCTAGAAAGATTGAACAACATCTGGATGCAGATGTGGGGCACATCAGGTAGCAGAGGCATCGCTAGAACAGGGACATCCAAGCAGAAGGAGGCAGCAGGATGCCATTGCCAGAAGCATGGCAGTGAGACCTAGGCTTACCAGTCACCAGGGCAAGTCTGAAATGTCCCCATGACGAGGGTGCAGGAGAAGGGAACTAGAACCTAAATCCTCCCCCAGCCCTGTCTTCTCATTTCTTGACCCTTTGCATACTTTCTCACCCCTAGAAACTACTTACTGATAAAGAAGAACCAAAATAAGTTATCTTAACTTTTCCTAAGTGTGAGAAGTACAGTCCACTGTGGCCTAGGCAGCCCTTCAGAGGGTGATCTGATGAGTGGCATGTGACATGTGTCCTCTGCACAGTGGAGGCAGGGTTCTGCTGCTGTGAACACAGCTGGTGTGTGTGTGGGGGGGGGGAGGACTAGGCTCACCATTAAGGAGGAGGGTGAGACCTCCCCACATGGCCTATCCTTAGACTCAACTAACAATCACCCCACAAAGGGCATTCTGCTGTAGAAGATTCTCTTTTAGCACCAAATGTTTATTGGAATCAGCCTTAAGTTTTATCCAAGCTAGACCTACAACATCAGAGTGGAAATTAACTCACATTTTTCTATATATGTAGATTAGCCCTACATTCATATACTGATATGAATCTCTGAGACACACACTTGCACACGCACACATTTCTACTGGCTTCCAAACCATGCACTTTCTCTTAAGCATTGTCCTTTGCAGCTAGCAAGGGCAGTACCTAAGGTGACAGGAAACAGTCACTAACCTACCTTCACCCCAGCCTCTGGGCACATCTGCCACACTGTGCCAACTCCCTCAGCTCTGGATGGAACCCCATTCCCTTCCCTGGCTGCTTCGAAGTGACTGTAGTGGGAGCGGCCAGGCTACCTCCTCTGCAAGTCTTAACCGCCATCATCCAGAGGCCCAAGAGATGGCTTTGTGAGTGAGTATCCATACCGCTCGTGTTCTTAATACCCGCTCAGGCAACCTGTAACTCCAGCTCTAAGGGATCTAACACCCTCGCCTACCCGTCATGGGCACTTGCACACTCTCATGCAGACATTTACACACAACTATGAATAATAAACTAAGCCAGGTGTGGTGGCATACGCCTTTCATCCCAACTTTCGGGAGGCAGAGGCAGGCAGAGCTCTATGAGTTGAAGGCCAGCCTGGTCTACACACATCGTGAGTTCTAGGACAGCCAGGGCTACAGGGTGAGACCCTGTCTCAAAACAAACAAACAAACAAACAAAATAATAATTAACTAAATCTTTTTGAAGTTTTCTTTCACCTTCACAACCTCTTTTCACTTTAGAAACTTTTACTCTAGGGGCTGAAGAGCTGGCTCAGCAGTTAGAAGCAGACCCTTTAGAAACTTTTACTCTGGGGCTGAAGAGCTGGCTCAGCAGTTAGAAGCAGCCCTGGCCCTACAGAGGGTATATGTTCTGTTCATAAGCACCTACATCAGGAGAGTCACGGATGCCTGTAGCTCCCGCTCCTGGGGATCCAAGTCTGTGCTCACATGCACATATGAGCACACCCTCCCCCTCCACACACATATACATAATGTAGAAAGTAACTTTTTAGAAAAGAAAGAAAAACATTTACTCTGTGTGTATAAGTAAAATAGGTATACAAATCAAACATTAGCTGAATTTACTCATAAAAAAATCATAAAGAAATTAAAGCAATTCTTTGGTATACATATAATTTTATCATTTATTAAAGATAAAAAGCAAATTTGCATACTAACAAAGTGGGATTTTTGTTGGTCTTTTTTCCATAAAGAATTGAATCTTAGCTGAATAGATAGTTGATCCTGCAGGGCATAGAGCATAGTCAACATTTTTCAGAATTGATTGATATTTTGATTTTATATATATGCACTTTGCATACACATATAGGACAAAATGACAGAAATGCGTTTAGGACCATTTCATATATTGTTGGAAATTCTGACTAATACCAAGCCAAAGCTCAATGAATAATTATTGTGAAACTTGAGTCAGTAACTCAAATAGCAGCTTTTAAAATCAAACATTCTGAAACAATAAAACCCAAAGATAGACTAATTTGATGCTTACATTCTGAGGAAAGATAGTAGGGAAAATGTAAGACGTCTTCATTTTCCTTAATTAAATCATTATGTTCCTACAAGAATGGAAACCTTATTACAGTAAAAAGTGCTGTGATTCATAACACTCAGCAGCCTTGGGTCAGAGCCGGGGGAGGGGTTCAAACAGTGCTCATTGGTTTTGTGCGGCATGTCCACAGAGCCATGTGCACGAGGAGTGCATTCAGAGGTAAGGCTGTAGTGGAATTCTGTGACACAGCATGGGCTGACAGTGGCAGAAACACCTGTGTTAGCTTATTTGTGTGTACATAATGTATGTGGATGTGAGAGGACAACCTACAGGACTCAGCGTTCTCCTTCTACTCCTGTGGGTTCTGGAGACTGGACTGAGGACATCAGGCTTGGCAGCCTTAACTCACTGAGTCATCTTGCTTGTTGTTATTTCTATCATCACCATTAACACCACCACCATCATCATCACATTTTAAAGCATTTTTGTTGTTTTGTGTTCAGAAAGATTTTACTGATTCCTAGGTTTTTGTGACCTTCACTCCAGTCACATGATCCCACAGGGGTCAATTTAAGAAGCTGTGTGCTCGAGTGTGCTTGCTGATGTAAAGATGATAGAGCCCCAGATGATGGCCAACGTTTTTTCAGTCCCAGCATCCAGGAGGCAGAGGCAGATGGATCTCTGTGAGATCAAGGCAAGCCTGGTCTACAGAGCGAGTAGTCACGGCATCAAATGTTGTGTTTTATAAAAAGAAAGAAAGAAGGGCTACCAAATGTTGTGTAGCCAGGTGTGCAGGAAGGGGGTGTGCCTCAGCATGAGATATATAGTATAGTATATATACTATGTATACTTTGTATATAGTATGATACAGAATAGAGTTTATTCAGAGCATGGGGAGAGAAGTTGAGACGGTAGTAGAGACAGAGAAAGGCAGAGAGAAAGTAGAGAAGTAGAGGAGTAGAGGCCAGCCATGAGCACGTGAAAGAGAGAGATGGGAAGGGGATGGGGAGGACAGGGAAGGGCGAGAGGAACAGGAAAACAAGGGGGGCAAGCAGCTCCTTTTATAGTTAGTCAGACACACCTGGCTGTTGACAGCTAACAGCCAGGCCAGTCAGGACTTTATAGACAGACCTTGTTTCAAAAAGAACCTAAATAAATAAATAAATAAATAAATAAATAAATAAATAAATAAGATGAGGCCTCCTCCCAGAGCTGAGCCAGTCAGGACTTTATAGACAGACCTTGTTTCAAAAAGAACCTAAATAAATAAATAAATAAATAAATAAATAAATAAGATGAGGCCTCCTCCCAGAGCTGAGCCTGTGATGTCCCTCTGAAGTTAGGACTGTAGCTCTGGGATGGAAAAACTTAGTCCTCCTTGGCTTCCAGGCCTCCTGGGTACATAAAAGTTGGGTACATCCAAACTATAGGCCATCCTACTTTCCCATGAGGCTTTGTTATCTTTCAAGAACTACAACTCCCAGCATCCCAGGAAGTTACCTGGTTCCTGGGCAGGTGGAGCTTACAGGTTAATTGTGGGCAGTGTGCTTTCCAACAAAGGAAATTTCACAGGGAGATGCACAGTTGGCAAAGTGCTAAGAAGCCAGGGCTGTCCAGTGGCAACCACAGTTGTGGGTATGTAACACCTGACATGAACTGGGGCCATGAAGAGACCCCATAAGAAGCAAAGAGAATTTCCCTTCCTTTTCCCTTTCTAGCTTCTTTTAATCTTCTCCTAGGGTCCCATTGGTTAAATTCGCTTGTAAGAACAAGGCATGGAGCCTGGAAGATGGAGTCCCTGCAGAATAAAGTCTGTGGTAGTTCAAATGACGTGTCCAATAGTCTCAGACATTTCAGTACTCGATCCCAGTTGGTAGCTGTTTGGGTACGATTAGGAGGTTTGGTCTTGTTTGAGGAAGTATCCCACTGGAGGAGCGGGGGTAAGGCTTTGGGGTTTCAAAAGACTAGGGCATTTCAATTTAGCCCCTCTGTCTCCTGCTTATGGTTGAAAATGTGAGCTTTCAGCTGTTCCTGAGATTCTAACCCTAGAACCACAAGCCTAATTAAAGGCTTTCTTTATAAGTGGGCTTGGGCATGGTGTTTTATCACACAATAGAAAAGTATTACAAAATCCCTGAAGGTCAGTG
>JADRCD010214095.1:0-16763 GCA_019843815.1 Montemys delectorum
ACACACACACACACACACATATCCTGCTTGCCTGCATTTTTCATCACCCTTATCTAAATTTTCTAGGACATTATAGAAACAGAATGGTTTAAAAGTTGGAGTTTTGAAGTCTTTTTCAAGTATTATTAAATGTCCCTCTATGAAACCCTTATTTAGTTTCTTTCATAAGCGTATGAAGGCAGAGCTTTTTCAACTTCTGCATCAGTCTTGAATTTACCCTTTACCCTGGATAACAGTCCATTTTTAAAATTAGTGTAATTAAACACCTGAATAGATTAACTCTAGCTCCTAGTTCTGGAGATTCGAATGCAATGGTCCAGCATCTTCTTGACTCTGATAAGGGGCTCTTGTAGGATGGCAGAGGAACAGATGAGAGACAGCTTATCACCTGACAGGAAGCATGAGGGATTCAGGAGTCGACTTACTCTCCTAACAACTTGCTCTTGACGACATTAACAACAGTTCTGAGTCCTGGAAGCAGCACTCGCAGTGAGCTGAGCACCATCTGGTAGGCATCATCCCTTAAAGGGCTATGCCACTTACTGTACGGACACATGCAGGATCATGTCTCCATCATATGAGACATCATTGGATATACTACTAAATCCTAACTAAGTCATCATGCCTGATAACAATCTCTAAAATATAATCTGCTAAGAAATTTCTTACATGATTCGCATCTTTATGGGTAGACACAAAATTTGAAAAAAATAGTCTTATTAAAGATCATTAGAAACTTTGTTCATATTAGTTGATGTGGGTTTTTGTTTAAGAACAAATACATGCTAGAGTTCTCACCACGTGTGCTAAACACATCAGTTACAAAAATGCCATTGTCTAATACTTTCTAAGTGCTTATCTTAAACTGAACTCGATCTAAAAGCATTATAAAAATTAACTTAGTTCAATTTTCTGTTTAAAAATTTGTATATTTTTTGATCTATCATGCAAGGTTATGAGCTTCATTATTCCATTTCATACATGCAAGTCATTAAATTTTGCTCCTAGTCATAATACTAGAAAATTTTTCTAAAAATACATATATTTTTTTCCCACGTATGCTTATTAATTTATTGATCTCATTGAGTATGCACCTCTACAGAATTTTTTTTATGAATTTATAGTTTGGATGTAAACTGTCTTCCCACGAGCCCAGGTGTTTCAACATCTGGTCTTAACCTTGTGGTACTATCTTGGGAAGCCTTCAGGATGTGGTGCCTAGCTGTCGGAGACAGCTTACTGGAAGGTGGGTCTTATGGACTATAGCCCAGTCCCTGTACCGGAGGAATTGTTCTCCTTCCTTGTCCACTGAGATGTGAGCAAGCCTCGATGTATTCCCATAGCTATGGAGTCAATGCCTTCCTGCCATAACGGACTGAGTGTCCTCAAACCGTAAGCCAAAATATATACCTGTGCATTGCATTGCATCTTATCAGTCATTTTGTCATAGCGGTGACAGCTGTAGTTAATATATCATCTAGCTAGGTTTGTCTTCACGCCATAAGGGCAGGGCACTTTTAAGACCATATTCGTACTTGGTTTAGTAGCCAAGGCTGTGTAAATATTTTCATAATTAAGGGATAGATTCCATACATGGAAACGAGTTTGATCATGTTTCATGTCTGGGAAAGACAGCTTGGTATGACTTAAATGAGTGATTGGAGATTTAATTTCTTACGAGTCGTAATAGGGTGGAAAGGATGTCACAGTATGATGTATCATATCACAGCCAGGAGAAATTAATTTTGTCGTAGTTTCAGGGCGAAATCAAAGTTGAAGGTGCTAGCAAATTCAGGGTCTGGGGTGGTTTCTCCCCACCACATAGAGCCTAGTATCAGGTCTGTGTCATAAAGCTATTCGTCCACTAAGCTACCTCTTCAGAGCTTCTTCCTTTGAGACAAGTCTCACTATCTGGTTCAGCTTCCCTTGAACTTGTGTTACTCCTGCATGCGACTCCAGAGCTGAGATTACTGGTGTGTAGCACCACGCTCACTATGGCCCCCTATCACTCTTCCTCTGTGTAGATAAAGGAAAGCAGTTGTTATCTATCTTTCTTCTAATGAGGATCCTGATCTTGAGCAGATTAGGGCCCCACCTTCATAACAGCATTTAACTGTAATGATATCTTTAAAGGCACAGTGTTCAAATTTAGTCAAACTGAGATGGGATCTTTCATAAATGAGTTTGAAGAAGTCACAGTTTAGTCCCAGCACTTGGTGTTTGGGTATCATTGTTTGGGCAGTCATTCACATGCTGCAGGAAACAAGTGTCTGAGACTAACAAGCCAGTTGCTGTGTCTGAAATCCCAGGTTTCAGACACGACTGGCTATGTTTAATGTTTGTTGCCCATTCCTGAAGCAACCAATTTCCTACTTTGTAGACCTAAGCTGCATGTTTGCAAATTGGGATTTCAGTCATGAATGTTACCTTTATGGCACTATATTTGTAGGACCATATTTTGCTCCTTGATAGTGATTTTTCATATATGGTGGTCTAAGTTCCTGGCCAAAAGAACAAAATTCCATATGTGAAAAACAAGTATTTATGAGAGAAATATAGCTTTTTAGATAGTTACTGTCAAGATCCATTCTATGAGCTTTATGTTTGGAGACTAAAAATCTGCTCTTGGTGTCAATTTCTATGTGTGGAATGTGGGCACTTAGCATTCACATAGAGATCTAGTATTTATGATTAGTGGAACAATTATCATATTTTAGAAGGTTTATAAATATGACTGAATTATAGTCACATGGCTAGAGCATTGTCTCATACTTGTGGAGTTAAATTCTATGATTTAATTGATATCCCATATCAGAACTGCTTCTAGAAGGGGGATACCTCATCCCTGAAGGGCCAAATTTCTTAATAAAAGGTCTACTTGATTCTAATGGAGGTCCAAGTCTGCGTTCCTAAGGATGGCTCTTGTGAGAAAGACAGAATTCAAACATAAAAGACGTAAGTCTATGCTTGAAAAACAGATTTCACATGTGAAATCTGTTTCATATGTGGTGGTTCAGGTTCCATTTTTCTAGAGTAGTGTTCCACATGGGCAGTTGAAATTTCTTATTCATAGAATCAAATTCTGGTTACAGTCAGCCTCTATGCTTGATGTATGACCATCCTTCATGCCATGAAAGCTGGACCAATTATGTAGGCTTTATTTTAAAACTATTATAATGAAATTGCTATGGACTAGATACTTATAAATTGGTTTATTTAGTTTATGATCTTGACTATTGGAAGTTTAAACAGCATAATCTTGGCTGTGGAGAAGATCCCCTTGGATGCTTGGATGTATTATACTATCGTGGATAGCAGCACACAATGACAGGAGCGCGTGTGCGTGCGTGTGTGCGTGCGTGCATGCGTGCGTGCGTGTGTGCGTGCGTGCGTGTGTGTGTGTGTGTGTGTGTGTGTGTGTGTGTGAGAGAGAGAGAGAGAGAGAGAGACATAGACAGAGAGACAGAGAGACAGAGACAGAGACAGAGAGACAGAGAGACAGAGACAGATAGAGACAGACAGAGACAGACAGAGAGACAGAGACAACGAGAAGGACAGACACGGGGCTCCTAATGCCTTGTCACTTTCCTGTTGTAGTGATAAAACACCATGACCAAAGCAACTTAAAGAAGAGACTATTTCTTTTGGTTTAAGGTTCAGAGGAATAAGAGGCAGAGATAGGTCAGGCTTAGCAATAGGAGAATGAAGTTGGGAGACCACATCTTTAAAAGCAAGCAAAGTTCTAAAAATATGGGGCTTTTCTATGCCTGCCCCTGCTCTGAAACAACAACATGGAGACTTGGTATATTTATTAATGAGCTTCTTGCATTATAGTGGAGAAGATACTGAGCTATTCTAACCTGACTATATTGGCCTGGCATACTTCCTAGCTACTTCCCAACCATGTGGCATCTTGATCTTGCCCTGGCTGTTCCTGCTCCATCTGTCCTTTCATGATAACTCTCCCTAGTGACCTCCTGGTCAATTTTCTTCCTCTTTCCACCAGAAATCCCCTTACTGGGATCAGACATTCCACCTCCTCCTCTCCTGCTCAGCTATTGGCTAACCAGATCTTTATTAACCAATTAAAGGTGATGGAAAGCAATTTTTGCATAACATTGAGACAGGCCATACCTCCTAACCTCTCCAATCTGGTACCAAAATACCAGAGCCTATGGAAGACATTTATCACTGGAACTACTACATATGAGAACTAGCTTAATCTGTTGAGAAGATAGCACCCCAAGTGGCCTCCCATTAAACTCCACATCTAAAGGCCACTACTTTGAAGATTAAGTTTTCAATATGGCCACATCTGAGCCATTGTTCTCTGTTATATATCTGGAAGACTAGGCTTTATGTTGGACATTTCTAGTTGCATTCATATCCCACAGTTGCATAATGCAAAGACTGTCATATAGCTTTGAAAATTTAAGAGCCTCTTTCCATACCTGGAGGGAATGGTATACATTTCTGGAGGTATGTGATCCACACATGGAATGTATGGTTCATTATTGTAAGCTCTATTTCCAATGTGAATGCTCATATTCAATGGTTGTGGCCAGATTCCATATGTGAGGGAGGGCTCATTTCATGCCTATAGGGTGAGACTCCATGCCTCACATACCACGATCCTATAAACGGAAACAACTTTCTAAACCTGAAGGGAGTCAGAGGCTAGATTTTCTTGTTTCATGCTGTGAAGCCCAAGTCTATTCTCTAAAAGCAAGCAATGCAGCTACACTTATGCTCTAGGTGTGGCACATGACTTAGCCCCACTTATCTTCATTGCTGTGGAAATGGTAGTTCTCTTTGATATACTGAGGCAACCTTGGGACATAGGTAATTCAAAAACCAGCTGAAGAGTTAAGAGGCCTCTTCGGAGGTTTATGCAATAGAACAGTAAACATATCTCCAATAAATGAAGAACTATTGAATAATGGAAGACAAACACTATTTTAGCGTCACATTTCTGATCAATCTTCTGCAACACAGGTCTGTTAATGAGTACTGAATGCTAGCAAGAAGGCAGGTGCTTTGATAAACCTACATATGCATTATATAATTTAGTTTCACAGACTGGGCCCTGTTATTTGGTAAACAAGATTTTTGTAGCGACTCCTAGCTGGTACATGTGTACGGATATTAATTTCTATATCCAATATGTTTTACGTGACAATAGACAATGTCTGCACTGTTGAATGGGTCCCAAATGAGAAGTTGTGCAAATTGCTTGATTGTATAACAAGATTCGAGCTGTCTCAGTGATCTAACGTTATTCTTAAGCCTACACATTGAACCACAAAGTAATCATGGTAGTGTAATAAAGTAATGGCACATCTAAATAGTCCTTATATCAATAAAAGACAGTTCTGTGCAGCTTCGGAGGTACGGGTTTATAGCATGGACACACTGTGATATTCATAATTAGTTTGAGCAAAGAAACTTCATCCCTAAAGCACTTTAAGAAATTAACTAATTAATCTTCACTCTGTCCTTTAGAGAGAGATAACTGTTTCCTTTCTACAGAGAGTCCAGGGATTGAAAATGCTTTATGAATATTATATATGGTGATAAGCAGGCTCCAGGCATTTCAGATACACACAGCTGACATTGAGGATATTAGAACTCATTCATGCATTGTGCAAATGTTTATTTCATGTCATTACTGGAAATCTATAATCATGGAACTGATGCCCTAGGAGAAGAGGCTGCCTCTGCCTGCCTGAATGCAGTGGAGTGTGTGTGGGTTGTCCTTAGGGGAGAGCACTAATCCTTCTTGACATCCTTTACCCAAATATACAATTTATCTTATAAGGGTTATTCCTCCCAGTATAAGGAGACACTTGACTGCCTTGAAATTGTTGTGTAGCCCTCAGTGTTCATAGTCCTCTATTGCTCAAGGTAGGAACACTTCCCACTGCAACAGTTCCCCGTTCATCTTTAATCTTTTTCCAGTTTCAGCAAGCTAAAAAAAAGAAGCATCTCATCCAGATTCTGAGAGACTTTCTGTTACTAAAGTACTAATTTTCAAGCCTTGTTGAAAGCCAGGCTTGTGGCCTGTCTTTGTTGGCATTTCTTCAAGGGGACATTTGTGCAAACAATTTACAAAGGGAATGCTCTTGTAATTTTAGCCTGTGGTCATCTGGTTCTGTTGCTAGGGAGAACAGCAAAACAGAAGGAAATGGCAGAACAAAATGATTCACTTCATTCTAAACGTGAAGCAAAACCATGCAAGGAAGGGTCTGGGAAGAAGATACCTATCCCATGGACACGCATCAGCAATATACGTCTTCCAGATAAGCCACAGCCTCCATTATCCATCACCTCACGTCATCAAAGTATGAGCCCATTGTTGGATTATCCATTGGTAATGTCAGAGTCCTCAGGGCCTAGTCACACCTTAGTGACCACATCTACCAGTCAGGAACCAAAACTGCAGCATACGAGCTTTTATGGGAGAGCTTTAGATATGTCACCTATTCCATGTCCTCTTCTGTCAGTTATTAGGCTTGAGTTACTTCCAGTGAGAGATCACATCCATAACAGGAAACCTCTGGTTGAGGCTTGGATTTCTTTGCTTAGCAGAGCTTAACAGTCATCAAACGTTACAGTACCTGGAATCAGTTACATTGGAATAACAAGAGGCATCTAGGTACGGAATTGAGACTTCTGCATCTCACCGGTACCAATCACATGTGTTTGCTTCTTGGTGTTTCTTAGACATGCATGTAACTTCTTCTGGCCCAGATTTAATCATAATTTTCTAGTAAACTTGCAGTCAGAGAGAGAGATGCTCAGGCTATGGCATGGAATTTAGAGGAAAACTTGCAAGAGTTGGCCCTCTCCTTCTACTATGTGGAAATGAAAATCAAGTGGCAAGTGTACTTTCTCAGTGAGCCATCTCACTAGCCCCTGTAGCATCTATTACTATATCCATAATTATGCTTTTGATAAGACCAGTGTATGAATGTGAAAAGTGGACAAGGACAGAATCAAGAAGAAATCGAGGCTGTCTCATTTGTTAATGCTTTACCTGCAGTAGATGGAGTTTAATTTCATCATTGTTGGTGCCCCAATGAAATAAATGAGGACAGGAGGAAGAGGACCACTTTTTACACACCTTGAGCTTTTGAGAATGTCACCAGTCCTGCAATTGACTCATGCGTGATATTGCATTTGCATTTTTGAAATGTTTTTACTTGTTCTAGATTTTCATTATGAGAACTATATTTATATAAATTCTCTCTTCCTTTCCCTCCCTCCAACTCTACCCATTGGCCTTACTTCCTCTTGAATTCGTAGCCTCTTGATTGAAAATTTACAAATATGCATATGTACATACAACATATGCATTCATACAACCTACTGAACCCGTTTAGAGGCACTAATGTGTCCACCTGCCTATGTCTCATCACTTGAGACTGGATAACCTATCAGAGGTATTTTCCCTGAAGAAGACTTATTTTTCCCCCTCTTGAGTGTCCTTAATTGCCTGAAACTCTTTATTTACCAATGGTACCTTGTGAGATTTCTCCAGCAGCACTGCCACGTCAACTGGTGTTACTGTGCAGGCTTGGCTGAGATGTAATATGTACAACGTCTCTATCTTATTTAAAAGACACTACCTCACAGGTGTCCTAGTCCTCTGGCCCTTACTGTCTTTCTGTTTACCCTTCTGTGATTCTCTGAGCCTTAGGTACAGGGGCTGTGTTTTAGATCTATCAATTGATCTTGGACACCCCACAATCAATTACCTGCATGTGGACCAGTTGTGGCTTTCAGTGATGGTTTCTGTTTTCTGCAAAAAAGAAGCTTGAGGAGGGGTAAAGGCCACACTTATCTGTGGATGTAAGGAGATATATGTTCCAAATGGAGTTAGAGAGTTTCCTCATTTAGGAAAGTAGGAGTAGGAGATTCTCCTCTAGTGTCCACGCCTCATCAGCCAAGGATAGTAGGCTAGGTTGACAGTACCAGGCATACATTTCTTCTTGTTGAAGGATCTTAAATCCAATTAGAGGCTGGATTTTTGTTTTACTCCCAAGATGAAACTGCCACAGATGCCAAGCCAGCCATAATTGTGGTTCATAGCCTTTGTAGCTGGGTAGAACTATTGTCTCTTTCTTTCCCTTGGCAGGTGATCTAACACCTCAGGGTACTGCGAGGGATAGTCCTCAGGGAGAAAGCTTCCACAGCAGATCCAGTCTGATTACCCCATGTCCTGGGTTCCAAGCGTTTGTTGTCCTCAGCAACAGGGTCTTATCTTTGGTGACTGGTGGTAGCCAAGGGCAATGGCAATAGCCAATATTGTTTTGGGAGTCTATTGGATTTCTCTGACCAACAACTTGAAAGGATATTTCCCATGATTAACACTGAGGTTCTTATTAGATAGTCTGTGGATTAGGACACGAGGGCATGATAACATAACATCCAAGTTATGTGTTTAGATTCTAAGACAGAAGAGGTTAAGAAGTCTACTTGGCCTTTCCAGTCATAGTAACACTTCTTCCCTAGGCGAAAGGGAAAATACATGAAGATTCCTTCAACCATTAAGTATGCCTCCTCTTATTTTATCCTCACGTATGGGAAAAATGAGCAATGGACAAGTCTATAAAGTCACTAGCTCAACTGTGTGACCTTGCAAGATGGTTCCTTCCTTATTTTCTGACTAGCATTCATTGATTGTACAGTGTCAGAGGAGAGAACATGATCATGTGTAGAGTCTCTCTGTGTTATGGATAATGTTAAATAACCTCCAAAATAAATGAGTTATGGATTAGGCCATAAATATCTGTTGGTCTCCTTGGGGGAGGGATTGGGAACTACTATTTTCTATGGTACAGTTGAATTCTTTATTCTAGAGGACTTAGCCTTTTTTTTTTTCAAAAAAAATTAATAGATTTGAAAAACCATATCAGGTGGGATAACTGGACTTGTTTTTCATTTGTGACTGTGACTGTGTGTGTGTGTGTGTGTGTGTGTGTGTGTGTGTGTGTCTGAATGCATCTATTGGCTATATAGATGACATGCTCATTGCTCTGAATCTGCTGGAATCTGATTAGTCTGCTTTAGAGCAGTCTTTAGTACTTTATTATCTCATCTTTTTAGGAAACAGTACTTCAAGCTGTGCACTAGCTTTCAGTATGGCAGAGCTCTATTATATGATATGTTAGATCCTAATTCCCCAGGACAGGTTATTAAACTTGGACTCACATACATCTGTACACAGTACTGGAATCAGAAGAAAGGCTCTGGGGCTTGTCCTTGGGATGCTCTGATCTGGTCTCCATCACAGGGATTTACAGGTCCAGCTGCAGCAGGAGTTTGGTGCTGTCTTCCTTCTCAGATAGGGAAGCACTTGACTACATTTCTTGTCCTGTGGGCCCACAGTCAATGATTGGCTGACACATCTGCATAATTTAAGTCAGTCGCTATAGGGCTGATCCAAAAAGCTATACAGGAGAGATGTACATGCACAGAAGAGAAGTTTTAGGGGTGTTGTCTGAAAAAAAAATGACAAATTGAATATAGAAGAATATGTCAATATGGAGAACTCTTCCAATAGACATATACAGTGCCCTGGCAGAGATCCTTAGATCCAGACAAATGTGCTTCCGAGATGGTTATTAGGGGCCTGGAAAGAACAGTAACCTATGCTGAATCCAACAGACACAACAGAATCATTGTGGCTGGGGTCCTCTGTCTGAGATCAAGTCTTTTGCACATTGCACAAGCTGAAGATTATTCAAATTTCTCTCGATTTCTTTGTGAGTAAATTGAGGATAATAATAATGACAATAACAATAATAATAATAATATCTACCTCATAGTGGATGAATGTTCAATGGGTTCTAAGAAGTATATTTTCTCTGAGTACTGTATGGCAGAGGTCCTTTGTAAAACTATAATTGCTACTAACTTTTATCATTATTTGGCATGTGCAGGGAGTCTCTGACTGTTGCCACTTTCACAATTCTAGTGAGTCACTCAACTGGCAAGTTGGACAACCGTGTTCGCCTACCTCAGCCCTTTTTGCATTGGTCTCCTCCAACAGGGCTGCCTCGGGCTTCCTGGATGCCAAAAAGTGAAAGAGAGTTACTGCCTTCGACTCTCAAATTCTGGCCCCTCTGACCTACATTTCTTCTATTTAGTCCACCTTGTCAGGAGGTGGCCTTGTTTCTGGAAACTGTACAAAGGAGTCCCTTGTACACTCCACGCACACTTTTCCCCCAGTGCATGGTGCCGCCAGTAACAATGAAGCAAACGGAACAAAGTTCTGAAAACTGTAGACCAGTTGGGTTATTTCAGTATTTCCTTCCTTACAGTTGTAGAAAAGTAACACCAGCACGGCTTCAAAGTCTGTTTTCAAAACCATTGTCATTCTAGTTCCTTAATTTTGGTATTTTGGGGATATATTTTTATTGTATGGCTGTCTTTGTTTACAACTGAGTTATCGCTTATAAGCATGATTTGTTCCTGTCACAGAAAATGATAAATTTGAATGTTTCCAACTGCAAATATAGTTACGGATGTTTCATGTGGGCAAATCAAATTTTCCTTAGGATTACTGACAATAGTTAATGATATGAATTTTACTGAGACACTGACAAAGGCATAGGAATTTTAGGAACCATAGCAAGTTGCAAAATGGGTTCATAGATGTGGAGAGGTTTTATTGGGAGGGCTGACACATAAGCTGGAGCTTCAATGATGATGTAAAGATAAGTGGATATGGGAGGGAGAGAGCAGTTAGATACACTGGGAAAGAGATATAGTGAGAAAAGTGTAAGAGAGGGAGAGGACAGGGATAATGTGAGGACTTGGAACATAGACAAAGTGACTGGCTGTGTAGGTAATGTTGGGCAGACCTACAGATGTGTTTCAGCTTTGTTGCTTCAGAGTAAATTCTCTCTGTCTCTGTCTCTCTCTGTCTCTCTGTCTCTGTCTCTGTCTCTCTCTCTCTCTCTCTCTCTCTCTCTCTCTCTCTCTCTCTCTCTGTCACTCTACCAAATGTTTTACATATGATAGACAAGTGGCTTAGAAAGGGAAATTATCTTTTCTTATATATGATGAATACACTAAAAATTTCTCTTTATGTAAAATAAGTTTCTAATATTTTAGATACTACGTAGTATACAGTCATATTTTTATAAATAAGAAAATATTAGAAAACAAATTTTATTTTAAATACTACATTAAGACATAATAGATAAAAATATTTTGCATTTTCTTCCCTACATACCTCTAGACACAAACACACATATCTACACATTTACCCTGCAGGCAGCCACATTCTCTTTTCATAATTGCTTATATCATTCTTTAAATATTGATTTTAAAATCAAATTCGAATACATCAAAATGTATTGACCCCATTCCCTATTCCCAGAAAAGGCAGTTGCGTAATACATAGAATCCATAGATCATGTTTTATTCACTGTGCAGTATGTGTCTATGTGGAATCCAGCTGATATTCTCCAAAATGTCATGGTTTTTTTTTGCCTGCCAGAGTTTTGCTCTCTGTCTTCAGAGTTTGGATCAGTCAAGTTCAGTGAAGAGCAGTGGTTACTTTTTCAGTACCCAATATTCTAGTTATGAGTGCCCTCTCAGATTCCCCAAAGGTACATGGGGACAGATGGACAAAGCAGCAAAACACACATCAGATTCAAGGATCCATGGATGTTCTGTAACTTGAAATACTTTGGAAACACAGGGAACTTGGATCTGGGACAACGCATGCTGAAAACTGTATCTGTCTTTCCTAGGCTGCTTGGATAATGGACCAATTAGCACAACCAAAAACATAGGAAGTCCTAATATGCAGAGGGTAGAAGAGTGTGGGGAAACTGAGTAGGGAAAGATACAGGATGGTAAAGAGATAACAGGGATAAGGAGAATTTCCTCTTACCTCCTCCACCACTGGAGAGCCACTGGCATCCAAATAGTAGACAAGAGGAGGCTGCCATAATGCCATGATCAACTATGTTTATTGTAAAACTGTGGCCACCTATTTAAGTATTTTTCTTATTTTCCTGTCTAGATACTTCCTCCCACTAACTTTGCTGTTCTGGGACTTCATCTATCATTTTAAGTTGCCCATGCAATCTTTGCCTCAAACTCTATATCTAGGTAAAGTTAAGATAACATTTTTGTGAAGTTGTCTGCACATCTTCTTAGAAAGAGTGACAGAAATAATACTGCTTGGGTGTCTTAATCAGGGTTTCTATTCCTGCACAAACATCATGACCAAGAATCAAGTTGGGGAGGAAAGGGTTTATTCAGCTTACACTTCCATGTTGCTGCTGTTCATCACCAAAGGAAGTCAGGACTGGAGCTCAAGCAGATCAGGAAGCAGGAGCTGATGCAGAGACCATGGAGGGACGTTGTTAACTGGCTTGCTTTGCTTGCTTTCTTATAGAACCCAAGACTACCAGCCCAAAGATGGTACCACCCACAAGGGGCCCTCCCTCCTTGATCACTAACTGAGAAAAATGCCTTACAGTTGGATCTCATGGAGGCATTTCCTCACCTGAAGCTCCCTTCTCTGTGGTAACTCCAGCTTGTGTCCAGTTGACACAAAACCAGCCAGTACATTGGGCAAATGATGTACATATTCTAATGTTAATACAAAGAGCTTCACTAACTTCCCATACATAATTTATTTCCTTCCCATCAACTAGATGATAATTTTTTGAGGCAGAAAATGATCCGAAGTGAAATAATTATTTTGTTCTCTGACTCAATCTTTTTTCTGTTGCACCAGAGTTCAGTTGGGCAGAGAGACACTAAAATATTATTTTTATCTAGACGTGATAATAAATAGACATTATATGGTAATACATAGAACCTGTGGGAAGTGGAGAAAAGGAAGATCCACTCTGCTTTGCACCTTGGTGGGAATGTAGAAGCAGAGCACTGTCTTGGAGATGTCTAAGTGATCGCAGACTGGTTAAGGAAGATGTATGTTCTACAATACAAAGGACAGCAGCCCAGGAGAGTGGAGGGAGTAAGAAAAACTGGGAATCTGAACATATGATAAATAGCATATTTTGCCATTATGTTTGTGCAAGTCACAATGCCAAATGTCTTGCATGCACTATTTAACGGTATCCTCATCTAAACACCAAACAGTAACTACTATTGGCATTTTTATTTGGGAGCTGAAAAAGGACAGAAGCTAATTAGCATTCCTTGTTACTATCCAAAGACAATAAGTGAGGCTGGGGTTGGAACCCAGCTCTTCTGGCCATCATTTGACTTTACCATGAATTTGACTCTAGAAATTTTTAGTGGCTAGAAGGTTGAGTTTGGAAAGAAGGTAGAAGAAGAATGACAAAGAAGATACATCAAGGTAATCTCTGTAGACGCTGATGAGCCTCTGAAGGATTTTAAGTATGTGTGTGTATGTGTAGATTGTTTCTTAACTCAGTGGAAAGTTTTTAGGATGGATTCAGAGGCCAGATTGGTGCCAACGTAAACCACAGAGGCAGGGAAGACTTTGCTCTACCTGAGGTGACAGGTTTTGGTCTCCAATGGTAGCAATAGAGGTGGAAAGGAGAAGGTGGATTCCAAAGAAAACTCTTGTAACTGATTGGATAAGAGTGAAGATAGGTCAGAGGAAATAGTCTAAGACTACTTCTGGGTTTCTTTTTTGGATAAATTAGGAAGGATGATACTCTGTTTGTTTGTTTGTTTGCTTGTTTGGTTGGTTGGTTGGTTGGTTGGTTTTTTGAGACAGGGTTTCTCTGTGTAGCCCTGGCTATCCTGGAATTCACTCTGTAGACCAGGCTGGCCTCGAACTCAGAAATCCACCTGCCTCTGCCTCCCAAGTGCTGGGATTAAAGGCGTGTGCCACCACCGCCTGGTGCAGGGTCACATTCTTCAACAAAATATGCAGTGTAGTACTATTAAGAGAAATAATGATATTTTCAGATGTTCACAGCTCAAAATGTTTAAGAAACACCCATAGGGAGATGTGTAGCAGCCAGACAAAAATAAAAATCTACAGTCATCAGCCTAGAGATCCATGGAAATTGTAGGGTTGGGTAAAATCAGCATATGGGAGAGAGTAATAATGAGAGGTGTGGTAGTGTGGCTAGGAATGACCCTATAGACTTGTGTTTGAAATCTTGGCCATAGAGAGTGGCACTATTAGAAGATATGGTCTTGTTGGAATAAGTACGGCCTTGTTGAGGAAGTATGTCAGTGTGGAAGTGACTTTGAGGTCTCACATGCTGAAGCTACACTCAGTATGACAGAGCATTTTTCAGCTGCTTGCAGATCAACATAGGGACTCTCAGTTCCTTCTTCAGCCCATGTCTGCCTTCATGCCATTCTTTTCGCCATGATGATGATGGACTATACCTCTGAAACTGTAAGCCAGCCCCAATTAAATGTTTTTCCTTAGAAGAGTTGCCAGCATCCTGTTGTCTTTTCACAGAAATAGAAACCCTAAGACAAGTGGTGAATGAGGATAACCATTCAAAGAACAGTATTTAGAATCCTATAAGAATTAGATAATTCCAAGAAGAAGACTGGGGAACAAAGAACTGTAATAAACAAACAAACAAAGGTCTGACTCAGAGTTCAAGAAAGATGACATATTCAGTAGTGTCCAAAGTCAGAGACAATACTGTCAGAGTTTTAGTGACCACAATTACTTCCTCCTCCTAATTCGAAGACTCATGTGAAGATCTATTGTCTTTACAACAAGGTTGTTGAGGTTGGCAATGACTATATTTCCCTTGTCTGAACTTTGTATACATAATACCTCTTTGTTGCTTTTATAGATGAGGAAGTTTGCCCACACTGTATTGTTGAAAAACATAAGGAAGACTTATTTTGATTCCAGACTGTGTGGCAGCTCTGTGACACACCAGAGCACCTCAATTCATGGTGGCCTGGGTGCTTGACAGGGAAGCAGGCTAGAATGGGAGATCACTTTACCAGTCAAAAGTCTGTTTCTGATGACCTTCTTCTGCTAGCCAGGCTTTATCTACTAATGGCTCCGTGGCCACCAGAATAGTGCCTCAAACTGGGATCCGATCACCCAAGGGATCAAAACTTGGGGGCAGTTCAGACTCCAACTGCAGTGGCCAGAGATGAGTAAGAAGAAGACAGAGTGTTCTAAACATAGAAACATACAGGGTTATTACTTAAAACTCTCTGATTTACTTAAGTAGAACTGCACATCAAATGAGCCAATAAAATGTGAGCTTAATTTACTCACACAGTGGCAGAAATGAAAATTTTTATCCCCAGGATAAATTGGCTTATAGCAAAGTAGTCACCATTAGTTAATGCTTTAAAAAACCCCTTGGTACTTACAGTTCCTGAGTTCTCCTTTTGTTACTTACAGAGAACAGGCTATGATGCGGAAAAGAGCCTTTCATGGTATTCTCTCCACCCTTACCAAAATCTTCCAGTAGCACTCCATATTACTGCAATACAATTGTCTACTGAAAGAGTGTCTCTCTAAAACGTAGACTTTTTGCCAAGAACAAGCTTTGGCCATTCTTCATCCATAGCTGTCTGTTGCCTGGAAGCAAGTAAATACTTAACGTGTATTTGAAAAGAACTTATTTTTGAAGCATTTTTTTTCCTTGTGGTTTAAGCTATGTCCCATTTTAGCAGGAGAAATTTAAACAGAATTTAGTATTAAGAGTTTAAACAGCAAAAAGCTAAGTGACCAATTAAATATGCCCCAGTTATGTTGTATGTATGTGTGAATACTTTTAATTATGTTTATTCATTTTATGTGCATGCAAATGTTCATGTAGGGTATGTAAGTGTCTCTCTGTAAGTGTGTGTAAAGACCAGAGTTTGACTCTAGATGTCCTCCTTATTCACTTTATGCTTTGTTCTTACTTGAAACAGGCTCTCTCATTGTACCTGGAGTTCATGCATCCAGCTAAGCTGGTTGGCGGTCAGTGAACTTCAGGGATCTCTGCATCTCCGTTCCTCCTTGGCACTGGAATTATAGATGTCCTGCTCTGCACAGCTGTATTATGTGAATTCTGGGGATCTGGACAAGATCCTTAGCCACTTTAATGAGTCATCTCCATAATTCATAAATCTTTTATTTTATACAATTAATATACTGTAGTAAAAAATGTTGCAAAAATCATAACTAAGGGGCTGGAGAGAAGGCTCAGAGGTTAAGAGCATTGATTTGTTTTGCAGAAGAATAGAATTTAGTTTCCAACACCCATGTCAGGAGATACAACCACCTATAATTCCAGGTCCAGGGAATCTAACACCTTCCTTTGGTCTCTACCGGAACTGCACTCATGTGCATCCCACAGATACACATACATGCAATTAAATTATTTTAAATCAAATCTTAAAAACAAAACAAACAAAAAACCTCTATCAAGATGAAATGAAAAGAAAGTTTAGGAAAGAGATTAGGGTTTAGGGAAGTCTGTGGAAAGCCTTGGTGACACATAATTCTTGTTTCTTTATATTTTAGGTAAACAACATCTTTGAATTTTTTAAAGTTAGAATATAATATGTTGGGCTTCACTCTACATTATCATTTGTTCTAATACCTCCTTCTCTTCTTTGCCCCTCCAGTCCCTCTACTTGCCAGTTGCTATTCCTCTTTCCTCATAAATGCTCCTCTTTGTTGTACTTATGACATACACATTCCTCCTCAGGTGGCCTTCCTTCCCTCTCATATTCCTAACAACATGCATATGCAACACACACACACACACACACACACACACACACACACACACACACACAGAGAGAGAGAGAGA
>JADRCD010214096.1:6649-30724 GCA_019843815.1 Montemys delectorum
CTTCTCTTCTCTTCTCTTCTCTTCTCTTCTCTTCTCTTCTCTTCTCTCTCTGTCTCTGCCTCTCTCTGTGTCTCTCTCTATCTCTGTCTCTCTGTCTCTGTCTCTCTCTCTCTCTGTCTCTCTCTCTCTCTCTCTCTCTCTCTCTCTCTCTCTCTCTCTCTCTCTCTCTTTCTCTGCTTCTACTACCCTCTCAACTCTCCTCCCCATGCCCTGAATAAACTCTATTCTATACTAAAAAAGAATAAAAACCTATGGCCAAACTGTAAGGACATTGTCTTCAGGAACAATATTTAATGTGATTAGAACAAAAAGTGCAAGGCAAACAACACTGGGGAAGGAGGCAGGGTTCATAGCACCACACTGGTTGTGAATGCAGAATTCTGACCTACAGAGAACAAACTGTTTTCTCACATAACAGGAAGTATGGAGGTAAGTCATTCCAGCTTTGCTTCAGCAACACCATGTTATCACTCCATAAATCAGTGTTTTGTAACTTCTGTGCTCTTTGCCTCATGGTTGCAGAATGGCTGCCATGGCTCTGAGTAGCACATTTTCTTATAACTGTGTCAAAGGCAGGGGAAAAAACCAGATGAATAAAAGGGCAATGGAAATTTTCTTTCTGGCATTTTACCAAAGAGAGGTATCTTTGCTTTTTCCAGAAGTTTGCAAGCAGTCTATTGGCTAGAAGTGAGTCTCATGCTCAATCTTAGCCTACCCTAGTCACTATAACAACCAATTCACTTTAAATTTTTTCTTTACTTTTCTTCTTTTTCTTTAATTATTATTGTTATATATACATATGACTGCTGAGTCCATTTACTGCTACTTGAGTATATATGTTCTTGGAGCAGAGCATCTGATATTGGATCACAATTAAGACATTCATTCTTGGGCAAGATGAGCCCACTTCTCTCAGCTACTATTAATTGCCTGAAACTTTACATCCAGATAGAGGGCCTTCTTATGGTTTATTTCCCCAACTAACACTGGCATATCAACTGGTATTGTCATTGTATGGGTCTTTGTAGGCAACTTTACTGTTGAGATGTCATGGATGTATCTTCCTTGCCACATATAGAAGACATTGTCTTGCAACAAACATCATGGTTCACTAGCTTTTAATTCTTTTTTGCCACCTGTTCTGCAATATCTCCTAAGCAGTAGGTGAAGAGGTTGTGTTGTAGGTGTATAAATTTGTGTTGGTCATCCTATGGTCAGTTATTTTCTATAACTACTTTATTTTGACAATTGTGCCAAGAACAAACAATAAGTACCTCTGTGAAAATTGTATATCTGCACACAGAAGAATGAAACTGATACCTGTGTCCTTTCACTTACAAAAGTCGAAATGCATTAAAGATACTGTTGTACTATTTAATGCTACAAAACTAATAGAAAAAAAGCACACAGGTCAAGCTCCAAGGCAGTGAGTGGCCTAGACAATGGCTGTGAAAGCACAGGTTAGCTTATAAACTTAGCCAAAGCTTGAGAGATGGCTCAGAGTTTAAGAGCACCAGCTGATCTTCCAGAGAACTGAAATTGGATTTTTAGCACCCACATGATGGCAAACAACTGTCTGTAACTATAATACCAAGAGACCAAGTGTCTTCTCCTAGCCTCTGCAGGCATCAACTATAAACAATGAGATAGACAAAGACAGACAGACAGAGAGAGAGAGAGAGAAACAGAGAGACAGATAGAGGCAAAATACCCATATACATAAAAATTTATTTTTTATTTTTTAAGTATTTATCTAATTTTTGAAAATATAATATAATTACAAAATTTCCCCCTTCCTTTTTCTCCTCCCAAGCTCTTCAATATACCCCTTCTTGCTCTCCTTCAAGGTTTCTGTCTTTTTTCATTAATTATTGTACATACATGTATGTATATGTTTATACCCGTATATTCCTAAATACATAACTACAACCTGGTCAGTTTGTGTTATGTTACTTACAGGTATGCCTTCAGAACTGACCATTTGGAATTTGATAACAAATTAGTGTGTCCCTCCCTGGGAAAAATTATTTCTCCTGCTCTCAGCATTCTTTAGTTAACCATAGTGCTTTGTGTAGGGTTAAGGCCCCTTTGATTAGAGACCCTTTAATTAACCACAGGGAATGGGGTCAAGTCTAAAACCTCTACACAACAAAGAGAACAACTGGCAAAATGAAAAGTCAACCCAGAATGCTAGGCAACATTTACCCACCTTGTATCGAATACATGGTCACTAGCCACTAAATCAGGAGCTCAATTCCATAAAACAACAAACTCCCTTTAGAGAATGAGGAATGCACCTGAGAGAAAATTTCTCAAAAGACAAACAAATCACCAATAAATATGTACACAAGTGCTCAGTATTACTAATTCTTGTGACTTGAGTATGAAACCTCTCCCAGATCCTGGGAAAGGTAAAAAGAGCTTGCGGATGGTAAAGCATCTCTGAGGGAACTGAGTTTGGAGCAGGAAGGTCTCATACGCTGTAAGCAAGCTGGCATCTAATTTCTCTCTTTGTTTCTTTGCCTACCAAGACAAGAACAAGTAACATCATACTCCTTGTAATAGAGTGGAGCAGAGACTGAAGGAAAGACCATCAAGAGACTGCCCCACATGGAGATCCATCCCACATGCAGACACCAAACCCAGACACTATTGCTGATGCCAAGAAGTGCTTGCTGACAGGAGCCTGGTACAGCTGTCTCCTGAGAGGATCTGTCAGATCCTGACCAATACAGATGTGGAGGCTTGCAGCCAACCATCAAACTGAGCACAGGAACCCCAATGGAGGAGTTAGGGGAAGGACTGAAGGAACTGAAGGGGCCTTACCTGGCATCAATGGGAGTGGAGGCCCTTGGTCCTATGAAGGCTTGATGTCCTAGTGTAAAGGAATGCTAGGGCAGTGAGGCAGGAATGGGTGGGTAAGTGGAGGAGCATCCTCATAGTAGCAGAGTAAGGGGGATGGGATGGGGGTTCGCAGAGGGGAAACCAGGAAAAGGGATATCATTTGAAATGTAAATAAATAAGATTAAATTTAACTGGGCAGTGGTGGCACATGCCTTTAATCCCAGCACTTGGGAGGCAGAGGCAGGCAGATTTCTGAGTTTGAGGCCAGCCTGGTCTACAGAGTGAGATCCAGGACAGCCAGAACTACACAGAGAAATCCTACCTCAAAAAGCTAAAAAAAAAAAAAAAAAAAAATTAAATTTTAAAAATGACCTCCATAGACTCATGTATTTAAATGAGTCCTAGGTTGGAGTATTTAGGAAGTGTAGGAGGAAGTATGTCACTGGGGTTTCAAAGGTCCACACTATTCCCAGTCAGTCATACAGTCTCAATCTCTAAGTTTCTTTTATATTCTCTCTCTCTCTCTCTCTCTCTCTCTCTCTCTCTCTCTCTCTCTCTCATCATGTTTATAGATCAAATGTGAGCCCTCAGCCTGCCTGCCTTTTGCCACACTCCACACCATGATGTGCATGGATTCAGCCACTGAAGTGTTAAGCAAGTCTCCATTTGCATGCTTTCTTTTATAAGTTTTCTTGGCTGTGGAGTCGCTTAACAGCAATAAGAAGGATTGATTCAGCCATGACTTCTCTACTATGATGGACTACACCTTCAAACAACTAGCCAAAATAAATCCTGCCTTCATTAAGTTGCTTCTTCTAGGGCATGAAAATGAGAAAACTAACAAATATGTTCGTAATTAGCAAATTAAATTATAATTACAATAGACTATCACCTCTCACTAGGGAAATGGATTTGCTCAACAAAATGAAAGGAAAGTCTTGGTAAAATGTGAAGGAAGGAAACCTTTTGCATATTTCAGGAGAGAGTGAAATTGATACAATCCTTATGAAAAACATTACGGAAAATCCTCAAAATGTAAAATTGAGGGCTTTTTAGTTATTAAGGGCACTTGCTACTCTTACAGAAGACTCAAGTTTGGTGGCCAGTATCTACATAGAGTGGCTGACCACAACCTATAACTTTAGCGCCATGAGACCTAGTGCTCTCTTGGCCTCCATGGGCCCCTAAATGTAAAGACACAAACACATACACATGAATAAAAATAAATAGTTTTTTGAAAATTAAATTAAAATACAGCTATAAAACAGTCTGGTGATATCACTTCTGGAGAAACAACCAAAGAAACTGAAGTTACATAAGGAGGTTATATGTTTATACTCTTTATTTACTATAGCATTTTTTCAAGATGTGAGATCAACATGACCACTCCTCAAAGAACAAATAGATACAGAAAATGTGGTGCATGTCTATACACACAAACACACATATGTATGGACACATACACTGAATTGTATGATTTTTTTTAGCTGTTTTCTTTATTTACATTTCAAATGATATCACCCTTTTCTGGATCCCTTCTGGAAAAAAAGCCTGACCCCTCCCCCCTCCCCCTGCTCGCCAACCCACTCTCATCCTCTTTCTGGCCCTGGCATGCCCCTACACTGCAGCATAGAATCCTCATATGAACAAGGGCCTCACCTCCCATTGATGATTGGCCAGGCCATCCTCTTCTACATATGCAGTTGGAGCCATGAGTCCCACCATGTGTACTCTGGTTGGCAGTCCCATGGTACCCTGGGAGCTCTGAGGTTACTAGTTAATTCATACTGTTTTTCCTCCTAAGGGGCTGTAAACCCCTTCAGCTCCTTGGGTCCTTTCTCTGGCTCATTCACTGGGGACCCTAGGCTCAGTCCAATGGATGGCTGTGAGCCTCTACTTCTGTATTAGTCAGGCACTGGCAGAGCCTCTCAAGAGATAGCTATATCAAGCTCCTGTCAGCTAGCACTTGCTGGCATCCACAATAGTGTCTGGGTTTGGTAACTGAATATGGGAAGGATTCCCAGGTAAGGCAGTCTCTGAATTGTCCTTCCTTCAATCTCTGCTCCATACTTTGTCTCTGCAACTCCTTCCATGGATATTTTGTTCTCCCTTCCAAGAAGGATCAAGTATCCACACTTTGGTCTTCTTTCTTCTTGTGGTTTGTAGATTGTATCTTGGGTATTCCAAGCTTCTGGGTTAATATCCACTTATCAGTGAGTGCATACCATGTGTGTTCTCTTGTGATTTGTTTACCTCACTCAGGATGATATTCTCCAGGTCCAACCATTTCCCCAAGAATTTCATAACTTCATTGTTTTTAATAGCTGAGTAGTACTCCATTCTGTAAATGTACCACATTTTGTGTATCCATTCCTCTGTTGAGGAACATCTGGGTTGTTTCCAGTTTCTGGCTATTATAAATAAGGCTGCTATGAATATAGTAGAACATGTGTCCTTATTACATGTTGGAGAATTTTCTGGGTATATACCCAGGAGTGGTATAATTGGGTCTACAGGTAGTACTATGTCCAGTTTCCAGAGGAACCGACAAACTGATTTCCAGAGTGATTGTACCAACTTACAATCCCACCAGCAATGAAGGAGTGTTCCTCTTTCTCCACAACTTCGCCACCATCTGCTGTCACCTGAGTTTTTGATCTCAGCAATTCCTACTGGTGTGAGGTGGAATCTCAGGGTTGTTTTGATTTGCATTTCCCTGATGAAATGTTGAACATTTCTTTAAGTGATTCTCAGCCATTCAGTATTCATCAGTTGAGAATTCATTGTTTAGCTCTATACCCCATTTTTAATGGGGTTATTTGGTTCTGTGGAGTCTAACTTCTTGAGTTCTATGTATATATTGGATATTAGCCCACGATCAGATATAGGATTGGTAAAGATCTTTCCCAATCTGTTGGTTGCCATTTTGTCCTATTGATAGTGTCCTTTGCCTTACAGAACCTTTATAATTTTATGAAGTCCCATTTTGTCAATTCTTGATCTTAGAGCATAAGGTATTGATGTTCTGTTCAGAAAATTTTCCTCTGGGCCCATATGCTCAAGGCTCTTCCCCATTTTCTTTTTCTACTAGTTTCAGTATATCTGGTTTGATGTGGAGGTCCTTGATCCACTTGGCCTTGAGCTTTGTACAAGGAGATAGAAATGGATTGATTATGGCCATCTTACTGAAGGCAATCTACAGACTCAATGCAATCCCCATCAAAATTCCAACTCAATTCTTCACGGATTTAGAAAGAGCAATTTGCAAATTCATCTGAAACAACAAAAGACCCAAGATAGCCAAAACTATTCTCAACAATAAAGGAACCTCTGGTGGAATCACAATCCCAGACCTTAAGCTGTACTACAGAGCAATTGTGATAAAAACTGCATGGTATTGGTACAGTGACAGACAGGTAGATCAATGAAATATAAGTGAAGACCCAGAAATGAACCCACACACCTATGGTCACTTGATCTTTGACAAAGGAGCTAAAACCACAGTGGGAAAAAAAACAGCATTTTCAACAGATGGTGCTGGCTCAACTGGCAGTCAACATGTAGAAAAATGCAAATCGATCCATTCCTTTCTCCTTGTATAAAGCTCAAGTCCAAGTGGATCAGAGACCTCCACATCAAACCAGATACATTGAAACTAATAGAAAAGAAAGTGGGGAAGAACCTCGAGCAAATAGGCACAGGGGAAAATTTCCTGAAGAGAACGTCAATAGCTTCTGCTCTAAGATCAAGAATTGACAAATGGGACCTCATAAAGTTGCAAAGCTTCTGTAAGGCAAAAGACACTGTCAATAGGACAAAATGACAACCAATAAATTGGGAACAGATCTTTACCAACCCTATATCTGATAGAGGGCTAATATCCAATGTATACAAAGAACTCAAGAAGTTAGACTACAGAGAACCAAATAACCCTATTAAAAAATGGGATACAGAGCTAAACAAAGAATTCTCAACTGATGAACACCGAATGACTGAGAAATACCTAAAGAAATGTTCAACATCCTTAGTCATCAGGGAAATGCAAATCAAAACAACTATGAAATTCCACCTCACACCAGTCAGATTGGCTAGGATAAAAGACTCAGGTGACAGTAGATGGTGGCGAGGTTGTGGAGAAAGAGGAACATTACTTCATTGCTAGTGGGATTGCAAACTGGTACAACCACTCTGGAAATCAGTGTGGCAGTTCCTCTGGAAATTAGACATAGTATACCAGAGGTCCCAGCTATACCACTCCTGGGCATATACCCAAAAGATGCTCCAACTTGTAATAAGGACACATGCTCCACCATGTTCATAGCAGCATTATTTAAAATTGCCAGAAACTGGAAACAACCTAAATGTCCCTCAACAGAAGAATGGATACAGAAATTGTGGTACATCTACACAATGGAGTACTACTCAGCTATTAAAAACAATGAATTTATGAAATTCTTTGAGAAATGGATGGATCTGGAGAATATCATCCTGAGTGAGGTAACCCAATCACAAAAGAACAAACATGGTATGCACTCTCTGATAAGTGGTTATTAGCCCAGAAGTTTGAAATACAGAAGAGCAACCCACAAACCACAAGAAACTCAAGAAGAAGGAAGACCAAAAGATGGACATTTCATTCCTTCTTAAAAGGGGGAACCAAATACCCACGGAAGGAGTTGCAGAGATTAACTATGGAGCAGAGACTGAAGGAAGGACAAGCCAGCCTAAATATAGCTATCTCCTGAGAGGCTCTGACAATACCTGACTAATACAGATGTAGAGGCTCACAGCCATCCATTGAACCGAGTACACGGTCCCCAGTGAAGGAGTTAGAGAAAGGACCTATGGAGCTGAAGGGTTTGCAGTCCCTTAAGACGAACAACAATATGAACTAACTAGTACCCTCAGAGCTCCCAGGGACCCAACCACCAACCAAGGACTATACATGGTGGAACTGATTGTTCTGGCAGCATGTGCATAGTAGAGGATTGCAAATTCGATCATCAATAGAAGGAGAGGACCTCAGCCCTGTGAAGATTCTGTGCCCCAGTGTAGGGAAATGCCAGGGTCAATAAGTGGGAGCGGGTGTGGTGGCAGACATGGGGAGGGGGGAGGCAACAGAGGTTTGTTCTTGTTGTTTTTGTTTGTTTGTTTGTTTGTTTGTTTGGAGGGGAAACTGGAAAAGGAGAAATTTACATGTAAATAAAGAAAATACCTAATTAAATAAAATAAAATAAGCTAAAAATATATTTTAAGTAAATAGAATTAAATCACATTCTTGTTTCCCTTTTGTACCCCAACTCCTCCCATAGACCCCCTTTTCAATACCTACAATACCTTTTACTGTCATATTCTTTAAAATTTATAAAATATTATAACAACAAAAACAAGTATTATAAAAGTTGTTTGACATAAGACAACAATCAATTTAAGTCTTATGTAGATGCTTGTCTACAGCAATACTGAAAATACGTATGTTTTTCTCAATATAAATTTTAAAGAACTCCAAACATATTAACTGTATATTTTAAAATAATACATCACTACAAAAAAAAAAAGAAAGAAATGAATTGATTTGCATTCTTCTACATGTTAACTGCCACTTGAGCCAGCACCATTTGTTGAAAATGCTGTCTTTTCCATGGAAGGAATTGCAAAGACAAAGTATGGAGCAGAGACTGAAGGAAGGAAAATCCAGAGACTTATCTTTTTTGATCACTTCAGGTTGAAAGTTGATTTTTTTTTTTCGATATTAGAATGGCTACTCCAGCTTGTTTCTTGGGACCATTTGCTTGGGAAATTGTTTTTCAGCCTTTTACTCAGAGGTAGTATCTGTCTTTGTCACTGAGGTGGATTTCTTGTACGCAATAAAATGTTGGGTCCTGTTTATGTAACCAGTTTGTTAGTCTCTGTCATTTAATTGGGGAATTAAGCCCATTGATATTAATAGATATTAAGGAAAAGTAATTGTTGCTTCCTGTTATTTTTGTTGTTAGAGTTGGAATTCTGTTCATGTGACCATCTTCTTTTAGTTTTGTTGGAAGATTACTTTCTTGCTTTTTCTAGGATGTAGTTTCCCTCCTTGTGTTGGAGTTTTCCATTTATTATCCTTTGAAGGGCTGGTGTGGCAAGATTAAATTTGTTTTTGTCATGGAATACCTTGGTTTCTCCATCTTTGGTACTTGAGAGTTTTGCTGGGTATAGTAGCCTGGTTTGACATTTGTGTTCTCTTAGGGTCTGTATGATATCATCCCAGAATCTTCTGGTTTTCATAGTCTCTAATGAGAAATCTGGTGTAATTCTGATAGGTCTGACTTTATATGTTACATGACCTTTTTCCCTCACTTCTTTTAATATTCTTTCTTTGTTTTATGCATTTGGTGTTTTAATTATTATATGACAGGAGGAATTTCTTTTCTGGTCCAAACTATTTGGAGTTCTGTAGGCTTCTTGTATGTTCATGAGCATCTCTTTCTTTAGGTTAAGAAAGTTCTCTTCTATAATTTTGTTGAAGATATTTACTGGCCCTTTAAGTTGGAAGTCTTCACTCTCTTCTATACCTACTATCCTTAGGTTTAGTCTTCTCATTGTGTCCTGGATTTCCTGGATGTTTTGGATTAGGATCTTTTTCATTTTGTGTTTTCTTTGACTGTTGTGTCAATGTTTTCTAGAATTGCATGATTCTTAATAATATTGATAATGGAATACTACTCAGCCTTGAAATGGAAGAACCACCTGCCATTTTCAACAATATAGGTGAAGCTGCAGGACATTAAATTCAATAAGGAAGGTAGAGCAAGACAGATATCATTATATGATCTCACATTTGGAATCTAAAAAACATTGAACTCACAGAAATAGAGAGCATAATGGCAGTTACCAGAGGTCCAAAGGTACATGAGGAAATAATGTGTTGTAAATGGATAAAAAAAAAAGTAACACACAAATAGGGAAAATACACTTTGAGTAGCAGGGTGGTACAATGGCTAAGAGTTTGCTGGTGTTATATTTTTCAAAATATATAAATTTAAACTATATCACCACTGAAAATTTCAGATAAGTTTTGTAATTGTCTTGGCAACTGTTCTATTACTGTGAAGAGACTATGGTCTACCATGACTATAAGATGCTTATAAAAGAAAACACTTAATTGGAGCTTGCTCATAATTTCAGAGATTTATTCCATTATGAATATATTGAATATATTATTCAATTATGAATATATTTATTCATTATATTCAGAGTACAGGCTCAGGGACCAAATGAGTGTGTGATCAGAAGATGTCTTATCCCAAGCCCCAGCTCATTGCTGTGTACCATGTAACTAACAAAAAGACAAAGGGAGGAAGGACACACATCCTCTCAAATCATCGCATGCCCTCCCCACTGTCTGCCTCCTCAGCATCACCACTGACCCTCAATAACAGCTACAATTTCAAATGGCAACAGCTGCCTTCACAGTACCTGAGACATACCAAAGTTATAAGGAACATAAGAGTTCAAGGTTTAGCAATGACTAGAGAAAAGCCAAGCAGGCTCAGCAATGCACAGACTGAAAGAAAACCCACAGCTACCGTTTGCCATCCCACCTCTACCTCAAAGCCTGCTGTTATGTTCTCATATAACATTATTCTCAAAAGCACCACTTGTTCTTGTTTTATAGATCGTCTCTTCAAGAGGATGGAAGAAACAAGGAAATGAATTCTGCTCCTGTTGTAGCTCTTGAATCCAGTACACAGTAAGAAAACATGGGTACTAGTCAGTTGCCATGACAGTTCAAGCAAAACCTAAATTTTTATGTTCCTACAGTATGCAATGCCCTACAATGTATCTTTGATTTTATGCTTCCTAGCAAGTCTGCAAATGAAGCAGATTTCATTTTTTGTATGGAATAGAAGGCAAGATCCAAAGACCTCAGATAAGTTGCCTGAGAACATCAATGACTAGTCAGCCAGAAACTACACCATGTTAAACACACAGCAAGAACACAAAATCATACTTCATAGGGAGACATGATAATAGGTAGTCAAGAGAGAGGGGAGAGAGGAGCAAAAGAATAAAATTTGGATCAACCCTAATTCAGAGCTCTGTCCTTCTGCCCATGATAATTTGGCAAGAGGAGCCATGAGGGGCTAAATCGATTGTACGGCCTGAGATAAATGGACACATTTTCATGTTTATGAATTATCAAAGTGCAATTTTACTAATGCTGTTAGACTATAACAGAGAGAGAATGCAATTTAGATATGCATATCCCCTTTCCAATCATCATTCAGCCACCAGTCGTGGAGGTCAAGTTGAGGTTAATCTTTCTCAAAGACCATACTTTTGGTTTCAATCTCTCCATCCCAGCCTCCCTCCAGTGACTGCCATTTAGTATATAATGGGGCAGGCATGTGTTCAGACACTAGATTGTAGGGTTATTCTTTGGTCAAATAAACCTTCCTGAGCAAGGTTTACTGAAACATTCTGTTGCCTCAGATGCTCCATCTTGTCTACACTTTCCCCAGACCCACCTACTTGAATCCACTATGAGATATACCCAGAGAGTCCTGAGAGGTCTGAAGAAAAAAGCCTGTGCTTGGAGGGTTTCAGCAGCTGTAGCAGCCTGGTTCCTGAGTCTTTTCAATCATCTATTTTTTATGTATAAATAAACAGTAGGAGGAAAGGAAAAGGCATCCATCCATACAACTTTAATGAGCAAGATTCCCATCGGTCAACAAGAGAAAACAAAAGGTAGCTTATTGTACACTAGGAAGATATTTTTCTAGTGATTTCTCTACTGAGATCTCCTGGGAAGATAAGTGACTTCTGAATTAAAAAGAAAACATGACATGCTGAGTGTTTTTTCTCTGTCATTTCATTGTCTTTGATCCTGAGTTTCCAGAGAAAGAAGTGCTCAACTTTGTGACAGATTAATCCTGGAAATGTATGCTCTGTCTTAAGGTCTTTCCTTAAGCATGAGCACTGTGAGTTGGGCCAAATCTGTTTCTATGCATGTTAACTTAGAAAGATTCAAACAACCAAATGTATTCACATAACCAATGTGATTCAAAACTATTAGCTGAATTCAGACAAGTAACTAGTTCCTTTGTCAACTATAAATGAATGGTTTTGAAATTGCAATTATTTTCCAGATATATGTTACCGAACTAAATTGAATGAGTCATGACATTGTAAAACCAGTACAGGGGCACTATATAGATCTTTCCTGAACAGAAATGGCAGCTTCACCAAGTTCTCCTGAACGGAGGTGAAAGGCCAATCCACTACACAGGCAGTCTATCACAAATCTGTTTGGCTTCCCTTTTCATGTGAGTGAAGTATATTTTATTGCCAGGAGGACACTCCATCATCCATAATAAATATTCATCTGCATGTATCATGCACTTGAGCTGCATGACTGATGAACTCCAGCTCTGAAAATGAATGGGGGACTCACCAAGACAAATGTCACCTTTCAGCACTGTTCCTACAGATAAATTGCAGTTAGATTTAAACAAAGTCAGTAATTTCATGCTTCCCAACTGGAGCCACATTCAGTTCAGCCAGCCTCTGCTGGCTGTACAAGGATGCTAATGTCCAATTTTACTAGTTGGAATTTGACACTCTCTACCAGGAAATAATCAACAATTTTTTCCCAGCCAATTTATTACCAAGAAACAATTAAACTAAACACATTTCTCCAGGTATTTACATAGTTTGGCTAATTTGAAACTTGGGGTACTTCACTCATAGTTGACAGAAGTTTACATAGGGGCAGATCTTTTAAAAAGCAAAGTGGTAACATGCCAAAACACAGTTTTGGCTAGATGTGGTATTGCTCACCTAATACCAGCAGTCAGGAGGCAGGAGTAAATATATCTCTATGAGTGTAAGTCCACCTTGATCAACATAGTGAATTTCAGGCTCTCCAAGGATACAGAATAAGACCATGTCTCCAATCAGTCAATCAATAAATGTATTTCCTGATTTAATTTAGGAAGCTCATTTCTAAAGAGTAATATGAAAGTTTTATAATAAGAAGTATTGTCTCCAAGTTCTCTAGTTTCTTTTCATGGGGAGAAAGAGATAAAACATCTCAGGTTATACAGAATCTCTCTTCTCCTATTCCAGTGGGCAGGAAAGGACTCAACTGCTGATAGATTTAAGAAAAGGTCCCAAGCAAAAGTATCCATGCATATAATAAACTCCATTTCTCCATGCTGCTTCTGAAGACCCTGGTGTTCTTCTGTACCCTGAGCAAAAAGAGAAGTTTATATAGTTGTGCTTTCTAGTACTATAATAAAATGCCTGTGGCTGGTACTTAGTCAAGAGTCTTGTTTAGCCCATAGTTCTACGAGCCTTTTAGCTCTGGGTCTCCAAGTAAACAATGTCACAGTAGCAGGACTGTAGGCAAAAGGAGAGAATGACATGGCAAGACAGAGTTAAAGTGGGTGAGAAGATAATATGGAAAAACAGAGAGTTAAAGAGTGAATAAGAAGTCAAAACCATTCCCAGAATATCTCTCTCTCTCTCTCTCTCTCTCTCTCTCTCTCTCTCTCTCTGGAAGTACCTGGGTCCCTACAGAATTATATCAGCTGCAGTTGAAGTCACTACCCCAGTGATCTAACTGTCACCTCCAAAGACTTCATCATCTCTCATCTCATGAAATTTGGGACCAAGCTTCTAGCTTCTAATGCATGAATCATTGGCATACTCAATCCATACCCAAACTAAAGAAAATCTGATAATTTAAGAGAAAAGTATTAAGAGATGAGTAAAGCCTATATCTTATTCTCTATCTGGCTGTTCCAAAAATATCTCCCCCCCTCTCCCTCCCTCCCTCTCCCTTCCCCTTCCCCCTTTCCCTCTCCCTGTCCCTCTCCTGCTCCCTCTCCCCCCCTCCTCTCTCTGATCTTCTGAAAGGGAAGGAAGAGGAAGCTGTTACACACCCTTCATTGGGCGTCAAGGAGCATCATTCTTGTGGATATCCACTTTGAAGTCAATCATTAGCACATGGCAGAAAACATTCATGAGCATAGCTCACTCAGAGCAATATGTAGTAATAGACAGCAGTTGTCAATAGCAGAAATCTAATACATGGGAGTATGACTGAAAACATCTAAGTAAAATAGAGAAAGATGATGACTTAATTTGCTTCTCTGTTATGGTGATAAACTTCATGACCAAAAGTAACATAAGAGAGGAAAGGGCTTATTTAAAGGGAAGCCAGGACAGGGATTGAAACATTGTCAGAAACAATGGAAAAGAGCTGCTTACTGATTTGTCTCCTAGTTTCTTCTCACCTAGTGTTCTTACACAGAACATAACTCTATACGTAGAGGTGGTACCACCCATAGTGAGCTAGGCTCTCTACATCAATTAGCCATGCACCAGAGAGAGGCTCACAGGCCAATCTGACTGAGACAATATTTCATTTTGAGATTTTCTCAAATAACTCTGGAGTACATCAAGTTTACAGCTGTGGCCAACTCAGAGAGATAGAATTTTTTGTTAATTCTGGCAAAACATTGATGCATGCTAAAGGTAAATGATGAAGATACTGATTATATTTTTCTCTCTAAAATGAACCCAAAAGTATGACAAATGAACTCCATGTTTTTAAGTTCTACATGTTCTATTTGGAGGTTTATGAATTGACATTTGATTTTCATGTATAATAAAGGCTGCTCTTCATCTACAGAGTAAGGTTGAAGTATATAGGATGTCTTAGCAGACAAAGCTCGTTAATATGGCCTGGTCTCAGACAATGTGTACAGGAACAGTCAGGACAGGAAAGCATGTAGAAGTACATACAGGGTGTTCTCCTTCTTTACTTCTTCAGAGACAGAGTTAATACACTCAACCCTGGCACTGGCCTCTTATGCATGTTCCCTTTAACTTTTCTGAGACAGAACCTCATGACATAGAAATGAGTTTGAATTCAAACTCCTCTTGCTCCTATCTCCCGAGAGCTAAATTACTATACGCAAGACCATTCTCAGTTCATTCCCTGCTCTTCTTTGAAGTATTCCTGGTCCAACTGTTCTTTTATAAGAGTAAAGGGAACTTTAAAAGTCAGTATCAGGCTGGTGAGATAGCTTACTGGATAAAAAGGATTTTCATGCCACACAAGCTGGATGACCTGAGTTCAAGCTTTAGAAACTACGGTCGAAGAAGAGAACAGAGACTTGGAAATTAACCTCTGATTTAAACACAAACACACATAACTAATAAAATAAACTTTTAAATATATAAATAAAGAATGCTATTGGATGGGCATGGTGGTTTATGCCTATATTCTGAGGGAGGCTGGAACAGAAAGATTGTTATGAGTTCAAGACCAGCCCGAGATGTTTCATGGAAATCTGCACTATAGCACTATATAGAATGAGGTTCTATTAAAACAAACAAAAAAAAAACAGAAAACATGAGATATCAAAAAGTTCTAGCATATAATCCATGAATCACATTTGACATTAAGTTAAAAACTTAATCTGTGAATATGCTCACAGACGCTTTATTCATAATGACTAAAACACAAAAGCAGCAAAGATGTCAGAAGATGTATGTGTAAAACGATTGTGGTCAAGGTAGACAATGAGTTCTTATTCTGCAGTAAAGCAGCTCAGCTACAAGGCATGTAGGAGTCTTACATGCAGACTGCTAAGTGAAAGAAGCTTAAATAAAATGACAATGTACCATATGATTTAAAATGGGAAGACAAACATTGTAAGGATGGTGTAAAGATCAATGGTCTCTCAGGAGAGGAGAGAGATGATCCTGCAGGAGATAGGGATGAATGAGCAGATCACAAAGGAATATATTTTCTCTGAATCTCACTTGATTTAATTACTGATTTTATTTTATTTATTTTTTAAACAAAGTAACATTTTAATTAACAAACTTTATGAACATTTTCTCACAGAAATCATCATTCTGTCACATTGAGAATTAAATGCAGCAATGGTCCACGAATTATAAGCTCATTCTACTGAAGTAATATCTATATCTCAAACTTTAACTTGCACTAATTGTACAGTTTCTTTTCCCCACCATTTTGATTGCTTCCTAAGGCTTAAATTCTTTCACTCTGTAATCACAAACCTTGCTAACCTATATATTCAAATAAATCACACCAAAATACAGCATACATATTTGATTTCGTCTAATACTTCAAGGTCCATAAGGCTTTAGGTTAGACTACTAAACTCATATTTGACAAATTGATATTTGTCATATTTGACAACTATATTACCTATAGTATTCTGGTGTTGCCTGTTATGTAAGTCTAATATAATACGCATTTATTGACATGCCTACTGCTTTCTGATCATTGAGAAGATAAGCAAGGGAGCTTTTTATTACCCTACTAGGAGGAATAGCTGGTTTACCAAAAAGGACTCTTGCCAAGAGCAAACAAAGGTGTAAATAAGCTAGTATTACGAATATATTTAAAGTCATAAAATAGGCAGTATCACTTGACAAACTCACTTGATGTTTTTTACTCTTAGACACTGTAGAAGATGCTCTTTCTCAAGTTTCATTTCTAAAATGCACTCTTTAAAAAATACTGTGAGTTTAAAATACAAAAAGGCATTACAATAATGAATACAACCTATAAAATAAAAGTAACAAGGAAATGAATTTTGTTTCACTTTTACAGATGCATACATACTACTAAAAGATGTCCACTCTCCTTGAAAGTATCAATAGCATGATAGAAATATTCCAACAATACTCAAACAACACTAAGGAGGAAGGCACACTGAGCAAAGAAAGGCAGCTAAAGGAAATCTGGAAGGAGAATTGCAGGCAGTCTTGAAGGTGAGAAACATATAAGAGTACTGAGGAGACAAAAATTTCTGTGCCTTACTAATAACCTAACCAAAGATTATATAAAAACACTTTAAGTATTTCATTTGTAAAAGCAATAGCCATAATTAAGATGAGATAAAGTTTATTTAGATTTCTTTAAATGTGCACTTATTTAATTTTTAAGCATAATATAATTACATCATTTCCCCTTCCTATTCCTCCCTTCAAATCTTCCCGTATACCCCTCTTGGCTCTCTTTCAAATGAATGGCCTCTTTTTAATTAATTGTTGTTACATTAATATGTTCACATATATTCCTATGTTCATGTCATATATCCTTAAATATAATCTTTTTGGTCTGTATAATGTGAATGGTACATATGCATTCAGAGCTGGTCATTTGATATTGGATAACCAACTTGTGAGCACAGAGCAATTTTAATGTGAAATTGTTCAGTGTGATTCTGAGGTGGTAGACACATGTCACACCCTACCTTTGTCAAGAGCTGTAGACTGTACTAAGTTGAGACTGAGCCACCCTAACACTCCAGAGCTCGGGTAATAATATCAATATAGATCAATCAAATATGACATATTCATCACACTACCAATGCATGATCTTAACAAAGGAAACCTTGGTCCTGGAGACTTATGTAAGAAACTCTGCTTTCTGCTCAATTATTCTATAAGTCTAAGACTGTTATAAAATTGCATATTTTTCAAGATGACCATTCTAAATAATGCTAACAGTACCCTCTCTACCACTGGGTACATATACATAGGTAATATCTAAAATGGTAAAGAGATCAACCATGAGAGCCAAAAGTATCAGAATGGGCAGAGCAATTGTGGTCTGTTTGGGGAAAGTTGCCAGCCTCTCTTTTCCAATGTGCTGTTTTTGTTTTTGTCGCTTTTGTTTTTGCTTTATTTTGTTTTCATGGTTCTGGCCAAGAGTGGTAGTGTGAATGCACAACCAAGATGTTGTCCTCTCGAACCCCTCCAGTTCCCTACTACCCCAGGTAAAAGTTTAGATGGCAGGAAATCAGGAGCACTATAATGCACGTGACCAAATAATGATTCTAAAAGCATCTATTAAAAATAAACAGCAGTTGTGAGCATTTCTGTAGCATGGAAGTTGAAGTCCCAAGCACAAGGACACAACATCCTGTGGGCATGGTACAATAATTGACAGTGTAATCTCGGTTGATATTATGATTAATATCTAATTCTACACACATGTGCTCATAAATTATGTGCAATTTGATTGGCATCACAGTTAAAATTGCCCTTGAAAACATAGCAGGGAGGAAAAAAATGACAGGAACAAAATACACATAAAACATTAGGGTTGTGATGTTAAAATGCTAGGGCTGTGTGTGATTGTAGCATGCTATATGACTTTCATCACTTAAATGAATGCTTTGAATGTCAGTCACTAACCACTGCTTTGCCAAGCAATGAATTATTCTCTTTAAGGATACACATCTTGGAGAGAGGAACCTTTGGAGTAGCGTATATTATCTTTGTCTTAGATTCAGCATTGGGGTTCTGTATAGGAACTGATAGAATGAATATATGCTATTAAAAGTGATTTATTAAATTGGATTATACAATAGGGGCTAGACTATTTAAAAATGGGCACTTACACACTAGAGCAGCCGAGAACCCAGTATCTGCTTATTCCAGGAAAGGGAACTTCTCAGCAGTCGCAATCTGGAAATGCCTGGAGGATTCTTGGAGAGTACATGCTTGAACCCAAAGGAGTTGGGTTCTAATAGCCCCAAAGACAGACAGTAAGACAGATCAGACACACGCAACAGCCAGAAATGAAGACAGACAGGTAGGCTGAGCAGCTTGCCCCCTAGAACCCTTTAGACTTGAGTAGATTTGGAAGGATGCAGTCCATTGTAGAGAAGGACTTTGTCTTCTCAGTTAGTCCTCGTTGGAAGGACTAACTCATGGACCCTCATGGGCAACCAGGATTAACCTTTGCAAATACAAACACAAAAGAATAAATACTATATTATATATATATATATATATATATAATATAGTATATAGTATATAATATAATGCATTGAAATTGTATCCTTAGTAGAATCATGACAAAAATCAAAAGCACAGATCTGTGTTCTTTTTGTGGAGAACAGCTTTAGGACTGACTCTGCACCACCTCACTGAAGTACTTAACTGCAGACCTACTAGTTGCTAAACAATGTTTACCAGTTTCCTTTCTCCCTCTGCACTGACCACTTTATTCTCTAATAAACAGTAGGTACACATCAAATAAATAATGAGTTCTTCTAAATGGTGGCTAGGGGTCTCTTGGGGTTCTATTCTAGAAGGACTCTGAGCCACCAACCAAAGAGCATAAACAGGCTGGACTGAGGATTCCCCATACATACGGCTGCCTTATCTGGCTGCAATGGGAGATGATGCACCTAATCATGCAGAGACTTGATACACCAGGGTGGGAGAATACCCAAGAGGGTTGCACCCTCTCAGAGGAGAAGAGGAGGGGGATGGGAGGAGGGACTCCATGAGGGGGCACTGGGAAGGGGGACAGCATTTGGGATGTTAATTAATTAATTAAAATAATCAACAACAACAACAATAAAAAAGAATACATTTGGGGGGGGGGGTTGGAGACAGGGTTTCTCTGTGTAGCCTTGGCTGTCCTGGAACTCACTCTGTAGACCAGGCTGGCCTCAAACTCAGAAAGCCACCTGCCTCTGCCTCCCAAGTGCTGGGATTAAAGGCATGTGCCACCACTGCCCGACAAAAAGAATTCTTTGACAGAAAAAATGACTTGTATTCTTCCATCATCTTTCACAAATACAAAAAATACAAAATATAAGGCTTACAATGTGTACAGTGCTTGTCTAGCATGTACAACAACACCCTGGGTTTCAAACGTAGCACTTCATAAACTTATACAGTGGTACACACTTATAACACTCAGGAGGTAGAAGTAGGGGAATCACAAGCTTAAGGTATTGCTGGGCATAGTAACACATGCCTTTAATCCCAGAATTTAGGAGGCAGAGGCAGGCAGAACTCTATGAGTTTAAAGTCAGTCTGATCTACATAATGAGTTTCAGGCTAGCCTGGACTACATAGTGAGACTCAGTATCAAAAGAAGAAAAAGAAAAGGAAAAAAAGTTCAAGGATATACTCTACTACAAGGAGCTTGGGATACATAAAACCCTGTTTCAAACAGAAAACAGAGCTAGGCAAACTGTTAATTAATTAGTTGATGGCCAAAGAGAATTAAAAGTTGACAAACTATTCAATACAGTCAGCCTTGACATGGATCATCACATTTAGCATTTTAAAATTTCCTTCCAATTGAAGAAGATCTCAGAAGATGAAAAGATCTCCCATGTTCGTGGATTGGCAGGATTAATATAGTAAAAATGGCCATCTTGCCAAAAGCAATCTACAGATTCAATGCAATCCCATCAAAATTCCAACTCAATTCTTCACAGACGTAGAAAGAGCAACTTGCAAATTCATCTGGAATAACAAAAAACCCAGGATAGCCAAAACTATTCTCAACAATAAAAGAACCTCTGGTGGAATCACCATCCTGGATCTTAAACTCTACTACAGAGCAATTGTGATTAAAACTGCATGGTATTGGTACAGTGACAGACAGGTAGATCAATGAAATATAAGTGAAGACCCAGAAATGAACCCACACACTATGGTCACTTGATCTTTAACAAAGGAGCTAAAACCATCCAGTGGAAAAAAGACAGCATTTTCAACAAATGGTGCTGGTTCAACTGGCAGTTAGCATGTAGAAGAATGCAAATCAATCCTTTCCTATCTCCTTGTACAAAGCTCAAAGCCAAGTGGATCAAGAACCTCTTCATAAAACCAGATACACTGAAACTAATAAAAAAGAAAGTGGGGAAAAGCCTCAAGCACATAGGCACAGGGGAAAGTTTTCTGAACAGAACATCAATAGCTTATCCTCTAAGATCAAGAATTGACAAATGGGACCTCATAAAGTTGCAAAGCTTCTGCAAGGCAAAAGACACTATCAATAGGACAAAATGACAACCAATAAATTGGTTAAAGATCTTTACCAATCCTATATCTGATAGAGGGCTAATGTCCAATATATACAAAGAACTCAAGAAGTCAGACTCCAGAGAACCAAATAACCCTATTAAAATTGGGGTACGAAGCTAAACAGAATTCTCAACTGATGAACACCAAATGGCTGAGAAACACCTAAAGAAATGTTCAACATCCTTAGTCATCAGGGAAATGCAAATCAAAACAACTCTGAGATTCCACCTCACAACAGTCAGATTGGCTAGGATAAAAGACTCAGGTGACAGCACATGCTGGAGAGGTTGTAGAGAAAGAGGAACACTACTTCATTGCTGGTGGGATTGCAAACTGGTACAACCACTCTGGAAATCAATTTGTCGATTCCTCCAGAAATGGGACATAGTACTACCAGAGGACCTAGCTATATCACTCCTGAACATATAACCAGAAGATGACCCAACATGTAATAAGGACACATGCTGCAGCATGTTCATAGCAGCCTTATTTATAATAGCCAGAAACTGGAAACAACCCAGATGTCCCACAACAGAGGAATGGATACAGAAATTGTGGTACATCTACACAATGGAGTACTACTCAGCTATTAAAAACAATGAAGTTATGAAATTCTTAGGGAAATGGATGGATCTGGAGAATATCATCCTGAGTGAGGTAACCCAATCACAAAAAAACACACATGGTATGCACTCACCGATAAGTGGATATTAGCCCAGAAAATCTGAATACTACAAAGTACAATCCACAAACCACAAGAAACTCAAGAAGGAAGACCAAAATGTGGAGACTTCATTCCTTCTTCAAAGGGGGAACAAAATACCCATGGAAGGAGTTTCACAGACTAACTATGGAGCAGAGACTGAAGGAAGGACAAGCCAGCCTGATATAGCTGTCTCCTGAGAGGCTCTGACAGTACCTGACTAACACAGAAGTAGAGGCTCATAGCCATCCATTGAACTGAGTACAGGGCCCCCAATGAATGAGTTAGAGAAAGGTTCTATGGAGCTGAAGGGTTTGTAGCCCCTTAGGACGAACAATAATATGAACTAACTAGTACCCTCAGAGCTCCCAGGGACTAAGCCACCAACCAAAGAGTCCACATGGTGGGACTCATGGCTCCAGCAGCATGTGTATAGTAGAAGATGGCCAAGTTGCTCATCAATGGGAGAAGAGGCCCTTGGCCCTATGAAGGTTCTGTGCCCCAGTGTAGGGAAATGCCAGGGCCTCAAAGCTGGAGAGGGTGGGTTGGTGAGCAGGGGGAGGGAGGAGGAAATAGGGGGGTTTTTTGGAGGGGAAACCGGGAAAGGGGATATCATTTGAAATGTAAATAAAGAAAATATCTAATAAAAAATAAATTAGCTGGGCAGTGGTGGCACACACCTTTAATCCCAGCACTTGGGAGGCAGAGACAGGTGGATTTCTGAGTTCGAGGCCAGCCTGGTCTACAGAGTGAGTTCCAGGACAGCCAGGGCTATACAGAGAAACCCTGTCTCGGGGGGAAAAAAAAGAATTAAAAAAAAAAATTTCCTTCCTAAATTATCATGATGCCCAACACCCACCACAACTGTAGACACTCTCCTGTGCCTTTTATGTAACTTGTTCTATTTTTTAATTGGATACTTCATTTGTTTACATTTCAAATATTATTCCCCTTTTCTGGTTTCCCCTCTGGAAACCCCCTATTCCATCCCCAATTACCCTGCTTCTATGAGGATGCTCACCTACCCACTCCCACCTCACTGCCCTAGCATTCCTCTACAGTGGGACATCAACCCTTCACAGGACCAAGGGCCTCCCCTCCCATTTATGCCAGATAAGGCTCCTTCAGCTCTTTCAGTCCTTCCCCTAATTCCTCCATTGGGATCCCTGTGCTCGGTTTGATGGTTGGTTGCAAGGCTCCGCATCTGTATTGGTCAGGATCTGACTGAGCCTCTCACGAGCTGTACCAGGCTCCTGTCATTGCACTTCTTGGCATCAGCAATAGTGTCTGTGTTTGATAACTGTATAAGGGATGGATACCCATGTGAGGCAGTCTCTGGATGGCCTTTCCTTCAGTCTCTGCTCTACTCTTTGTCCCTCTATTGCGTTTAGACAGGAGCAATTCTAGGTTAAAATTTTGGAGATGGGTGGGTGGCCCCATTCCTCAACTGGGGGACAGGATAGGGTGGGGGAGGTGGGGGGCCATGCTTAAGCTCTGGATATGATCTTGATGGGTTCTCCATCCCCTTTGTGGGGTATTTCAGCTAATGTCATCCCCATGGGGTCCTGGGAGGCTCTTCTTTCTGGCATCTCGGATTTTCTGATTCTGGGAACTCTTAGTTCCCCAACCCCCATTGCTAAATACCTGTGTTCAATTTCCTGACCCTCTGCACATCTCCTCCATCTCCTCCCATAACCTGATTGTGCCCTTCTTTTTCCTCCTTCCCTTCTTTCTTCCTCCCAAGTCCCTTACACCCTCTACTTTCCTTGATTATATTATTCCCCATTCCAAGTAGGACTGAAGCATCCACTCTTTGGTATTCCTTCATCTTGAGCTTCATGTGGTCTTTGAGTTGATTCTTGGGTATTCCACGCTCTTTGCCTAATATTCACTTATCAGTGAGTATATATCATGTGAGGTTTTTTTTGGGACTGAGTTACCTCCCTCAGGATGGTAGATTCATCCATTTGCCTGCAAACTTCGTGAAGACAATGTTTTTAATAGTTGAGTAGTACTCCATTGTGTAAATGCACCACATTTTCTGTATCCATTCCTCTGTTGAGAGACATTTGGGTTCTTTCCAGCTTCTGTCTATTATAAATAAGGCTGCTATGAACATAATGGAACCTGTAAAAAGTCTTTCTTTATTTATTTCTTCCTTGACCAAGTTATCATTGAGTAGAGTATTGTTCAGCTTCCATGTGAATGTAGACTTTCTGTTGTTTTTGTTATTATTGAAAACCAGCCTTAGTCTGTGGTGAGTTGATCAGATGAATGAGATTATTTCAATCTTCTGAGGCCTATTTTGTGACAGATCATATGGTCAGCTTTGAAGAAGGTACCATGAGGTGCGTAAAAGAAGGTATATTCTTTTGTTTTAGGATAAAATGTTCTATAGAACGTTTTAAATTTATTTGTTTCATAACTTGTATTAGTTTCACTATGTTAAATTTATTTGGTTAAATTTATTTGATTCATAACTTGTGTTAAATTTATTTGGTTCATAACTTGTGTTAGTTTCACTATGTCTCTGTTTAGTTTCTGTTTCCATGATCTGTCCATTGCAGAGAATGGGGTGTTGAAGTCTCCCACTATTATTGTCTGCGGTACAATGTATGCTTTGAGCTTTAGTAAAGTTTTTTTTTTTT
>JADRCD010214097.1:0-22338 GCA_019843815.1 Montemys delectorum
GTGACAGCTCCTATCTCCCCAGGTTGTCCTTCTGCTTACCTATATACCAAGAGATTGACCCTACTACACCATGGTGGGAAGGGAAAAAGAGGCCACACAAGGGAGGATACTCTAGACAAACACAGACAGGGAGAAGTCCAGAGGGGTGATATCTGGCGTAGGCTAACAGGAGCCTATAAAAGGTTTAACAAAGAGGCTTCGATTGTGCTCCCACCTCCGAAGTCCCTTCCATGCATTTGATGGGCGTTGTTTTTCTCTTAATAAAGTTTGTCTTCCTTGTTCTTTTTTCTTCTCCATAGCTAGTGTTACTTTACTCCTGACAGTCTACAACTCTTTTTTCTTTTTTTAGATATTTTCTTTACTTACATGTAAATTTCTCCTTTCCCAGTTTCCCCTCCAAAAAACAAACAAACGAACAAAAACAACAAGAACAAACCCCTGTTGCCTCCCCCCTCCCCATGCCTGCCACCCCACCCTCTCTCACTTATTGGCTCTGGCATTCTCCTATTCTTAACTTAAATTCTTGGAGGGTGTGGGTTTCCCTTTCCAGCACAGGACCCTCAGGATCTCCACTTGCACTCTCTTAACAGCTTTAGACTTTTCCCTTAGGATGGATAACTGTTACTTTGTGTCAAGACCCTCAGGATGTCTACCTTTACACTCCAGGAAATATTAGCCACTATTTTGGTGTGTCTGCCATAGATGTGTTAGAGACACTACTTGCTGGCTGCAGCTTTGAAGTTCTTGCTTCAGATCTCTAGCTGTCACAGTCTGTCAGGGGCCCCTTACTCTCCAACTGTCATGTCACTTTCCTGTATGGGACTCCCTTCCAGGATATGAATTCTTTGGTGGAACAAAGTCAGTTGAACCCCTAGATCGCCACTCCTTACCCTAAACCCCAGTGATAATAACGCGCCAACCTTACTTCATTGACTGTAACAAACGTAGAATTCTCATATGGGATGTTGATGGTATGGGCTACTGATGTTGTTGAGTGTTGATGGTGTGGGATGCTGGTGGTGTTTGATGCTATACACATGTAGAAATGGAGATACATGGCAATATATATGTATATGTGTATATATATATATATATATATATATATATATAGTTTACAAATAAACATATAAAAGCTAAAAGACCAAATATGCCAGGTGAATTACTGAATACACACAAATATCTATTTTTGATCATACAGGATGCTTGTGTCTTCCACAGAGATTTTGATGGCCAAATATGGAAGAAAGTCTAAAACCTCAGCTTTCAAAAAGATAATGTCCAAAGAATAACAGTTAAAAGAAAGCATATATAGTCTTCTACAGAGTGAGTTCAGGGGCAGCCTGAATAATAAAACTCTATCTCAGAAACAAATAAACAAACAAAAACCTTCCACCTCCAAATAACAAGAACAATCAATTAGTAACCTCCTGACTCAAGGGACTATGGGCTAGAACACAGGGAAGCATAATATTCCTATATATGACACCTTTAGTGATGATTTGAACTTGTTTTGGAGAGTATAATGTTCCCTGAAATGTGTCAATAGAATAATGTAAATTAATAGGCTAGATTCTAGGGATTTCTTAAACATACAGAAAAATAAGCAGTTATATAAAGTTCTCATAAACCTGCTATAAGCCTCACAGCTTCCCATATTCTTTTTTGAAAATCAAACTTTATTTTTTTTTACTTGTTCATTTTACATCCCGCTTACTGCCCTCTCCCAGCCACACCCTTCCACAATCCTTCCCCTGTCTTCTCTCCCCTTCTTCTCTGAGCAGGTGCCTCCCTTCCATCGGGTATCACCCAACCCTTCCACTTCAAGTCTCTTTGATGCTAGGCCCTTCCTTTCCCAGTAAGGCCAGACAAGGTAGCCCAGCTAGAAGAACATATACCAAGTACAGATAACATATTTTTCTTATAATTACATGTATAGAATTCATTGTGATCAGATCCACTTGCTATCACTTTTCTCAGTTTTTCTTACTCCCTTCTCAACTAACCTGTCTCTTTCCTACACATTTTGTGTATGTGTGCATGCATGTATACAGTTGGGCCCAAATGGCCATATCTGATTGTTTTGGGGATTGTGACAACCATAAAAAGAAGGCTTCGTAGTGCTTCTCTCTCTCCTCCAGATTTATTGTCTTTCCAGTTCTTCTTTAATGATGCTTCCTGGGTCTTGGAAGGGTCATGGAGTAGATGTCTCATTTAGGCCTGAGCACTCAACAGCCAGTTATAAGTTTCTGTGATGACAATCACCCACTGAAAAAAGGAACTTTTCTTTCCCAGGACAACAGCAGCTCTAGCATATGAGTATAAATATAATTAATTAGGAAAAAAATGTAACTACCTAATCATTTAGCAAAATGTCACTAGCATACTCTCCCCTAGACCAGTGACTCCCCCATCTAGAGACTTTGGCCAGATGTGTGCTCACTTTAATGGAGGAGGCCTTAAATCCAATCAGAAAGCAGCTAGTTGCCCCCATAACAGTCCTGACATTATTATTCTAGTAGGTACAACTTTCTTGGTGTGTCAGCATATCTGTCTTGCCTCTTTGTCAAAATTCTCTCTGTCAAGCACACTCTCTGCATCTACCTCTAGGCTTTCTTTTCTACTCCATTGATGTGTGTGTCATGTGAGCTACTCTGTCTTGGTTTCTGTAATAATAGAGTGTATCTTCAAGCCAGATAGTTACCCCATATGAGTTTGCTCTTTTGGATTATGTTGGCAATTCTGAGTCATTCATTTACCCTAAACGTTTTAGAATTGGATAGTTGAAATGCAGAGAAAAAGTGGCTGGGACTTTAAGCAAGACTGTGTCAAGTCTGTAAGTCAGATCAAAAGAACTGACCCCTTAGTAACTTTCAGTCTCCCAAGTCTGAGACGATGAATGTTCCATTTACTTAGCTTTGTGCTGGCATCTTGACTGGGGTTCAACATTTTTCCTTATATAAATAAAACACATATTACATTGGATTTGTGTCTAGAATTTTATGTTGGGGATCCAATGTAATGTGTTTCTCCCATCCCAAAGTCTACTTACTGACCTATTTAGGAAGGCTGTTGGCATTTGTACATTGACTATATACCTTACACTCTTAATATAAATATTTGTTGCTGGAGACCTTTTTAGTTTAGTTTTTAAATTTTGTTAGTTCTTAGATGCTTCCTATGTAACATTTGTGAAAAACCTTTGTCTCCTAGGAATAGCAGTCTTGGTCCCCAGGAATAGTTTTTGTCCCCCATAAACAGTGTTTGCCCTCCACGAATGGCACCAGTGTTATTTCTCAGTCCTAGTGGATATGCCCTTACTTGTTTGTCTCATTTTGTTGGCTAGAACATGTGTGGCATCTTGGAATGAAGTGGGAAGGGTCTCTTTAGCTCCGTCCTGATCTTAGGGGAAAGTTTCTACTTTCTTCCACTTAGTCCTACTTCTGCTGTACAACTTGTGTGTCGATGTCATTTGTCAAACTGAGAAATTATCCTCTCATTACAACTTTGCTGGGTGTTCTTGTCATGAACAGGCTTTATATTTTGTCCTTTGTTTTTTCTATGCTAATTGACATGGCTCAGATGGTTGATGTGATTATTTATGTAAGTTGGTTATTGATGCTGATATTCTCTTGGATACTTGAATAGGTTCCAAAATATCTACCATATAGATCTACTATCTTTATGCACTGTGCATTCAAAAATTAGTACATTGTTAAAGGTTTTGAACCTGTATTCAGGAAAATTGCTACACATGGTCCTCCTTCCTTATAACATGTTTAGGTACTGTGGGTAACTCAGTGATGCTAACATTGGAAAGTGGTCAGAGACTCCTTCTCTTGTTTCTATTTTTCAGAAGATACTATATAAAATCCATGTCATTTCTTCTTAAATGGTAGAATCTACCAGTAAAACCATTCAGGCCAGGCTTAGTTGTTGCATACTGGTAAACCCAGTACTGGAGAAACTAAAACATGAGGCTGTCAATGTTGAATCAAGCTTAAGCTACAAAGAGGAAAGGAGGAAAGAAGGAGGAAAAAGAGCAAATTCAGGTTTGTTTTTAGTATTTACAGGATTATGACTCTGTATCTTAAGTCAACATAATATAGTTAACATGTAACATATATAAATAGATTTCACATATTGAGCTTTCTGAAAGTTCTTCCAGATTAAATTTGCCTCTTTGTGTGAGAACCATACATTCTTGGATATGTAACCCCCACTGGAACATGTTCAAACTATCTTAAGGAAAACTGACATCTCTTAGAAGCTATCAATTGCCAATAGCTACTTAGCAAAGGGTGGAAGTTCGTGTCTGCCTCCCCCTCTCCATACCAGGATTTTGTTGGCTTAAGCAGTAGTTTGTCTTGTGCTCCATAAGGTAATGCCTGCAGTTTCCTGCTGTGTCTGGAAGAAGATGTTTGTCTGTGATAATCAACACCTCTGGCTCTTATAATCTTTCTGCTCCATTATCTCCAGTGATCCCTGAGCTTTGGAAGGAAATGTGGCTGGTCAAATTATACAGCTATATAAAGAAGTATGAAACTAGATCCCTATCTCTCACCATTTGTCAAAGGCATTGCCCTTTTTTTTTTTTTTTTAATCAATGTATGCTGTTGACTTTTTTGTCAAATGGCACATGGCTATAAGAGATTGGGCTTATATATACATCTTCAGTTCCTTTCTATTAATTAATGTGTTCGCTTTTGTATAAATTCCCTGCTGTTTTTATTACTGTAGTTCAGTAGGATAACAAGAATTCTAGCATGGTGATTGATACTGATAGCAGGTTTATTTGTTTAATGCTGAGGATTTTTTTTAATATCCTGGATGCTTTGTCTTTCCACCTAAAACTTACTATTATTTTTTTCAATTTCCATGAGGTATCATGTTAGAATTGCACTGAGGATTGCATTGAATCTACAAATTGCTTTTGGTAGTATGGCCTTCTTTGTAAGATTAACCCTACCAATCCATGAACATAAAAGTTATTTGTATCTTTTGATATCTTCTTCAATTTCATTTTTTCAATGTTTGAAAATTTTTATTGTACAAGTCTTTTGCTTTGTGGTTACATTTATTCTAAGATATTTTTGAGGATGTTGGAAATAATATTATTTTACTTCTTTCTTTCTCAGTATGTTTGCCATTTATATATAGGAAAGTTAATGACTTATGTTTGTTAATTTCATATCCTGACACATTGCTAAATCATCTGGAGGAGGCTTCTCATGGAGTCTTTAGGGGCTTTTACATATAAAATCACATTATCTTTCAACAAAGATATTTTGACTTTTCCCTTTCCTATGTGTACCTTCCTTTTATTTCTTTTTCTAGCTAGATTCAAATATGGTGGCTAGAGAATCACTGGTAGGAAGCTGGCAGAAACCAGGTGAATCTTAAAGGACAGGAATAAGCCATGATAGGAAATCTTCAACATGTCTGCTGCCTAGAGTCACTTCAGAATTTTCATCTCAACCATTATCTTCTGAATTGTCCTTAGTATTTTCATTCTTTGCATTATTGCATGTTTTCATATGTTGTGTTTCTCATTAAAGCATACAAGGTTTTATAACATTTTCCAGTTACCCACTATTTGGTTTGAAGGAGAATCATCTGCTGTAAGCTCAGATATTTTGGGCATTTGTCCCTATTTGGTGGCACTGTTTCGGAATGTGGAGTGGCTTGTTGAAGGAAGTATATCACCAGTTGTCAATTTGAGAATTCATAGCCTTATTCCACTTTAAGTTCAGTTTCTCTGCTTTGTGTTTGTGGTGAGGCAGGGTATGTTGATTCAGGACTGTCCTTTGTGGGGGACTTAGTTCTGATGAGAAAAGGCCAAGGTCTCAGAATGTGAGACTCCTCCAATAGAAGCAAATCCAGGAATTTGGATTGATGAATTTGTATTGAAAAGCACATATCAACATCCTGAGAAGGTCCTTCCCAATGAGGGAGTTACAGATCATACGGAGAAGTAGAATGGGCATTGAGGGAGGTGGGAGTCAAGGACTTGGAAAGAGGTTGCCCAGAGCAAACAGTGCTTCCTGCTTGCCTGTAAAGCAGACTGGAGCACCACATGACAAAAGCTAGAAACATGATTAATAACTTCTCTACATGTACAGATATGCATAATGAGGCAAAAGAGACATGCAATAATTCACCTAGCAATACCAAATTTTACAAATAAAAAAAGAATCTAACCCATCTTGCTTAGCCTCCAAACCCACTTATCCAACAGTTCTTTCATTCTCATCACATCTTGTCTCTGCTGTTGCCTTGGGAGATATTTGTGTTATAAAATTTCATGGAGCATGTATCTCTCTAGCTGGCTTATGCAGAGGGAGAAGACTATTGTAGACATTTATAATTTGAGAACAATCAGTGTCTTCCTTGGGGATAAAATCCAGATAATTTAAAATGTGATTATTAATGTAAAAATAATGGAATGCTGATCCTTCCATTTCCTAGAAGCATTAAAATGTCTTTAACCACAAAAGATCTGCAGAAAGGTAATTGACAGCCTAAGATGGTGAATAATTTGGAATACAATTAATTATAGGACTCTTGGAAAGTAATGCATTCATATTACTACAAATGGTCATAACTAATCACTACTTGAGGAATACTCATAAGCTCATAAATTGGTTATATGTTCTTCATTTACTTCAGTTTCTGTTATTGCTTGAACTCTTCTAGCAAAGTCCAATATTCAATTCAAAATTATTACTTAGAAAAAATGATTTCACTGGAAATATTGACCAAGCACAAAGACAGCCTGAGGCTGCTGGTGGCCAGACAGTTCAGCCACATAGATCCATTCTCCTTCATTCTTCTACCATGAGTTTCAGGGGAAGATTATGGGGTAGATATGGTCAGTATACATTGTGTACATGTATGGAATTGTCAAAGAATATATTTTAAAATTTTACATTAAAACTTGTTATTTGGTCAAGGGCAGACCAAATCAGGCAGATGGACAAGTGAGTGAGCCCCTGCCAGTTGAACTTCCCCACTTCCTAGACTCATTTTTCCAAGTCCCATTCAACAGTCTCCCAACTTCTACCTCCCCATCTGCCTGAGACTGAATCCCTGCCTCCAATTTTAGCAGTCTGCAGCTACTCGGGTACAAGGTATATCAGGCCAAAGAATAAAGAATCCCCTACTGCATGAAAGGCCGAGCAAGTTGCCAGAAGTCAAGCCTCCAACATGATAAAAGATTCCTTAGTGGTTTAGAGGGTAAGCAGGTCACCAAAAATCCAGGCAACAAAGACTAGAAGACCAAAGAGTGAACAGAAACCAAGGAAAAAACATCTACCCCACAAAGACAAACTCAGAAATCAGCACCCAGACCTATACTCATCCCAAACTCGAATGCCAAAACACTTATATAAGAACACAACCAGTCCCACCATGTATAATCCTTGGTTGGTGGTTGAGTCCCTGGGAACACTGAGAGTACTAGTTAGTTCATATTGTTGTTCGTCCTAAGGGGCTGCAAACCCTTCAGCTCCTTTGGTCCTTTCTCTAATTCCTTCATTGGGGACCCTGTACTCAGTTCAATGGATGGCTATGAGACTCTACATCTGTGTTAGTCAGGTACTGTCAGAGCCTCTCAGGAGATAGCTATATTAGGCTGGAGGATTGCAAAGTTGATCATCAATGGGAGGAGAGGCACTTGGCCCTGTGAAGGTTCTGTGCCCCAGTGTAGGGGAATGCCAGAGTCAATAGGTGGGAGAGGGTGGGATGGCAAGCATGGTGAGTGGGGAGGCAACAGGGGTTTGTTCTTGTTGTTTTTGTTTGTTTGGTTTTGGAGGGGAAACTGGGAAAGGAGAAATCATATGACATGTAAATAAAGAAAATATCTAATAAAAATAAAAAAATAAAAACATTTTAAAAAAGAACACAATCGAAAAGATTCTCCAACATATAACAAGGACATAAGCTCCTCTATGCTCACATCAGCCTTACTTATAATAGCCAAAAGTTGGAAAGAACCCAGATATCCCTCAACATAGGAATGGATATAGAAAATGTGGCACATTTACATAATGGAGTACTCAGCTATTAAAAACAACGACTTCATGAAATTCACAGGCAAATGGATAGAACTAGAAAATATCATCCTAAGTGAAGTAACCCAGTCCCAAAAGAGCACACACTGTATATACTCACTGATAAATGGATATTAGGAAAAAAAGCTCGAAATAGCCATGATACAACTTACAGACCATATGAAGCTCAAGAAGAAGAAAGATCTGCTTAGTCCTGCTTAAAGAAGTAGAGCATGGGAGAGACTTGGGAGGAAAAGAAGAGGAGGAGAGAAAAAGGGGGTCAGGATCAGGTGTTCAAGGATACAGGAGAGATGTACAGAAGGTAAGGAAAATGAATAGAGGTGTGTAGCAATGGGGAAATGTGGATAGCCACCAGAAAGGCCCAGATGACAGGAAAGCAAGAGGCTCCCAGGATCCAACTGGATGACATGAGCTGAAATACCCAACAAAGGGGAGAGAAAACCTGTAGAGACTATATCAAGAGGTTATGCATGGCCCCCAGTTGAGGGATGGGGCCACCCACCCTTCTCAAAATTTTAACCCAGAATTGCTCCTGTCTAAAGAAAATACAGGAACAAAGAGTGGAGCAGAGACTAAAGGAAAGGCCATCCAGAGACTGCCCTACCTGGAAATCCATCCCATATGCAGCCACCAAACTCAGTCACTATTGATGATTCCAAGAAGTGCTTGCTGACAAGATATGGATATCTCCTGAGAAGCTCTGCCAGAGCCTTACTCATACAGATGTGGATGCTTGCAGACAACCATTAGACTGAACATGGAAGGCCCAATGGAAGAGTCAGGGGAAAGACTGAAGGAGGTGAAGGGGTTTGCAAACCCATGAGAACAAAAACAATATCAATCAACCAGACCTCCAGAGATCCCAGTAACTAAACCAATACACATGGAGGAACTCATGGCTCCAGCTGCATATGTACTAAAGGACGGCCTTTTCTGGCATCAATGGGAGGGGAGGCCATTGGTCCTGTGAAGGCTTGCTGCCCCAGCATAGGGATATACTAGAGCAGCAAGGTGGTAGTGGGTGGGTGGGCAGGTGGGGGATCACCCTCATAGAAGTAGGAAGGAGGGGGTATAAGAGGTTTCCAGAGGGGAATCAGGGAAGGGGGATAACATTTAAATGTAAATAAACAAAATAACAACAACACCAAAGGAGTTTGGGGTACAAAAGAAGGGGGAGAAAATTAAATGAATCTTGTGGAACTATGTTCAAATATGAATTAGTGTGAACTCTTATTTTCCTTATAAGTTGATAATCTAAATTGAGTTCTTATTTGAGAATAAACATTTTTGGATAAGAGGCAAAATAAACAAACAAATAAATAATACCAAAACACAATCAACAACAGTCAGAGCAATAAGGCACCACCAGAGCCCAGCTAGCCTGTGACAGCAAGGCTGAATATTCCAGTGCAGCTGAAGCATAAGAAAATGACCTTAAAACCAACCTTATGAAGATGATAGAGATCCTTAAAGAAGAAATGAAAAGAATGCCTTAAAGAAATCAAGAAAAATAAAAAATAAAAAATTGGAAGAAATTAATAAATTTCTTAAAGAATAGTAAAAACCTGGGGGGAGGGAGAGGGGTGACAGATAAAGGACCTATACTATTCAAAACATTGAAATAGGAGCAATAAAGAAAATACAAACTGAGAGAATTCTGGAAATGAAAAATCTAGGTAAGCAGACAGGAACTACAGATGGAAGTATCACCAACCGATTATAAGAGATGGAAGAAAGAATCTCGGGATTCAAGATACAATAGAAGTTGATACATTGGTCAAAGAAAATTTTTGATTTGATAACAAAAATGATGCCCCAATTATCCCCAAATCACAGAAAGATTCAACAACGAAAGACAATTAAAGCCCAATTTCCCTCATGAACATTGATTTAAAAATACTCAAAAACCATGCCTCTTAAAGTATGCCCAATAGTGATAAACTACATCCTATTCCCCCTGCATATCATTTTATGTTTCACAACTCTATCTGCTTTTCCTAGAGGGTCATCAGCATCATGGACACCAGGTAAGACCAAGCCTCATGTCCACCACCTCCCCTTAAAGCACGTGTATCTTAAACAGCAATCAATTCACTGGACTCCATTTTCAGACCTACAAGTCTGGCCGCTTATCCCAGAAGAAACACAGGTACCAAGGACCCAAGGACCTCAGGCCATACTGGTATTAGGAAGTCCAGAGGTAACATTAGCTTCCAAAACCCAAGAAGCCAGGCAGCCCACAAAAACCAACCAACAAACAAAAAACCAACCAAACAAACAACAGCAAAACAGTGGAGATCTACTACTGAACTGAAGACTTGCTGATCACCAGAATCCAAGGTCACTCAGGTCAGAAGACTGAAAAGAAACTGAAACCATGGGAGAAAAACATTAAAAAACTACCCATCCAATAAAGATAAACTCAGAAATCGATACCTAAACCTATAATAAGCACAAAACCTAGATGGCTGGAGAACAGCTTAAGAATATAATCAACAACAGCCAGAGCAATCTGTCCCCTACAAGGTTCCAGCTATTCTACCACAGAAACCCTGGATATTCTGACAACACTGAAGCACAAACACACACAAATAATGACCTTTGACTTGTGTCCAATTCAGAAAAACACTCCTTGAGTGTTTGCCCCAGCAAAACACCATCTAACACAACTGACTTTCCAAAGAACTGTTAAGTTTCCACTTCACAAATCAAATTGCAAAGCTTTTGTAAGGCAAAGGATACTGTCAATAGGGCAAAACAGCAACCAACAGATTGAGAAAAGATCATTACCAATCCTACATCTGAAAGGCTAATATCCAATATATACAAAGAACTCAAGAAGTTAGACTCCAGAGAAACAAATAACTTTATTTTAAAAATGGTGTACAGAGCTAAACGAAGAATTCTCAACTGAGGAATACTGAATGGCTGAGAAGCACCTAAAGAAATGTTCAACATCCTTAGTCATCAGGGAAATGCAAATCAAAACAACCCTGAGATTCCACCTCATACTAGTCAGAATGGCTAAAATCAAAAACTCAGGTGACAGCAGATGCTGTCAAGGATGTGGAGAAAGAAGAACACTTCTCCATTGCTGGTGGGAATGCAAGTTGGTACAAACACTCTGGAAATCAGTTTCTCAGTTCCACAATTTTATGAGGTCCCATTGTAGATTCTTGATCTTATAGTACAAGCCATTGGTGTTCTGTTTAGGAATATTTTACCTGTGCCTATGTGTTCGAGGTTCTTCTCCACTTTCTCCTCTATAAGTTTCATTGTGTCTGGTTTTATGTGGAGGTCCTTAATACATATTATCTGAGGACCCAGCTACACCACTCCTGGACATATACTCAGAAGATGCTCCAACATGTAATAAGGACACATGCTCCACTATGTTCATAGCAGCCTTATTTATAATAGACAGGAGCTGGAAAGAACCCAGATGTCCTCGATAGAGGAATGGATACAGAAAATGTGGTACATTTACACAGTGGAGTACTACTCAGCTATTAGAAATGATGAGTTCATGAAATTCTTAGGTAAATGGATAGAATTAGAAAATACCATCGTGAGTGAGGTAACCTAATCACAAAAGAGAAAAAAAAACACATGGTACGTACTCACTGATAAGTGGATATTAGCCCAAAAGCTCCAAATAACCAGGATACAATTCACAGACCACATAAAGTTCAAGAAGAAGGAAGACCAAAGTGTGGGTGATTTGGTCCTTCTTAGAAGGAGAACAAAATACTCCTTGATCCACTTGGACTTAAGCTTTATACAAGGAGATAAGAATGGGTTGATTTGCATTGTTCTACATGCTGACCACCACTAGAACCAGCACCAATCTTTTTTCCACTGGATGGTTTTAGCTCCTTTGTCAAAAATCAAGTGACCATATGTGTATTGGTTAATTTCTGGGTCTTCAATTCTATTCCACTGACCTTCCTACCTGTCTTTGTACCAATACCATGCAATTCTTATCACTATTGCTCTGTAATACAGCTCTGTGGTATAGTTGAGGTCAAGGATGGTGATTCACTTCACAAATCCAGTTCTACAGAAGATACTACAAGAAAAACTCTAATACAAAGAGGGTAACTACACCTAAGAAAACACAGGAAAAAAATGAATTCACACCAGCAAAATCAAAAGAAAGGAAACACACACACACACACACACACACACACAACCACCATGAATATTAAAATAGTAGAAAGTGACAATCGTTGATCAGTAAAGTCTCTCAATAACAATGGATTCAACTCCCAAATACAAAGGTACAGATTAAGAGAATGGATGTAAAAACAGGGTACATTATTCTGCTGCATAGAAAGATAGAAATCACATCAAAGGTTGACATTGCCTCAGAATAAAGGTTGGGGAAAAGATTTTGCAAGGAAGCAGATCCAAGAAGCAAGCTTGAATAGCCATTCTAATATCTAATAGAATAGTCTTTCAACAAAAATTAATCAAAAGAGATGGGAAAGGTCAGTTGACATTCATCAAAGGAAAAATCCACCAAGAGGACATCTCAATTCTGAACATCTACTCACAGGAGCAAATATGGAGATAAAGTGTAGAGCAGAGACTGAAGGAAAGGCCATCCAGAGACCATCCCACCTGGGGATTCATCCCATATAGAGTTACCAAATCCAGGACACTATTGTGGATGCCAAGAAGTGCACGCTGAAAGTAGCCTGATATGGCTGTCTCCTGAGAGGCCCTGCCAGAGCCTAACAAATACAGAGGCAGATGTTAGCAGCCAACCATTGGACTGAGTGTGGGTCCCTGATAGAGGAGTTAAAGAAGGGACTGAAGGAGTTGAAGGGGTTTGTAACCCCACAGGAAGAACAACAATATCAACCAACCAGACCCTTCCCCCTGCCCAGAACTCCCAGGGCCTAAGTCATCAACAAAGGAGTATACATGGCTCCAGCTGCATATGTACAGAGGATGACCTTGTCATGCACCAATGGAAGGAGAGGTCCTTGGTCTTATGAAGGCTCTATAGATGCCCCAGTGTAGGGGGATTGAGGGCAGGGAGGTAGAAGTGGGTGGGTGGGTGGATGAACACCCTCATTGAAGCAGGGGAGGGAGGATGTGATAGGGTGTTTCTGTGAGGGAGGAGAGGGAAACCGGGAAAGGAGATAACATTTAAAATGCAAATAAAGAAAATATCCAATAAAAACAGAAAAGAAAATCCATTTATATAATCCATGATATAAAAAAATCATGATATAAACAACTCAAAAAATCACATGATCATTTCATTAAAAAAAAAAAAGAAGAACAGAGGAGAAGTGGATGTGGGGAGAAGAGAGGGCAGGAGGGAGGGGGAAGCACTGGGAGAAGAGGAAGGAGGAGAAGCTATAGTCCAGATGTAAAATAAACAAAATAAAATAAAGTGTAATAAAATTAAAAATTAAATAATTAAATAAAATACATTGTTTGGGGGAAGACCTTTAGAGAATATTAAAGCTTCTATTTTTCAGGCTCAATGAGAATTTCAGAGGTAACAGAGAGAGAAGCAATTAAAAGTATGTTATTGGAAATAATTTCAGGAAAGAAACATATTATATAAACATGGCTTGTTTTGTTTTGATTTGACACATCAGGCTATATCTCCTAGGCTGGCCTGAAATTTATGGTTTTTCTGCCTCAGCCACCTGAAATTTCCCTTCTTTCTGCCTCTTGTCGCTGTGACCCCCTGCTATAACCTCTTAGCACCCACCCACATCCTTCGCCTTAGAGCTAAATGTGGACGTCACCTGCAGAACCTGGCTTCACCTGAGGAATCTTCAGCAGCCTAGAGTGGGAGGCAGAAAGTGGAACATCTAAAGGAGCCCCAAAAAAGGCCACAGAAAAATAGTAACAGGTGTCGAAAACAAACTAAGGCAGACAGGAAAAAGCACCCCTCCACACACACATACACACATGCTAGAGTCTTATAAAAACAATCATATGTAGAGAAAGAGGTTTTTCATCCTTTAAATGTCTTTTAATATTTCTTGGTGCTATTCCTGTTGTCCAAATGAAGCCCTGCCAAGAAAACTACAAGGAGCCAGCTATAATTACTCCCTTACTCAGACTCATCTAAGTGCTCAAGTGGCATTCCCATTGGCCATTCTGAGCATGCAAAGCACAATCTTGAACAGGGCTTGTTCAGGAATTTGCTTCGCTCTGTACTCAATGGCAGGCCTTCCTAGTGTGAACTCACATGGATATTGTCAAGAAAAGGGTTTGGGAAGTCTTTGTTTTAGGAATTGTCCCCATTTTTTTTTCATGCTTATACAAGTGATGAAAATTACTTCATTATTTCATTACCTCATTGTGCCATAGGCATAGACATGAGTCTGGACTACAGCTGCTAGAGTTTCCAGTTTGTGTGCCTCCTTCAAGAACTTGCAAACATATGGGTAGTTACTTGAGAGGAGATAGCTTGTTAAAAGGAGAATGATAACAAACTTGAGGATATGCCAGACCTGGCCTATGGGCTGACTCAAAAAACGGGGATGGGGAGAGAGACTGGAGGACTGTTTTGGTTCATTTTCCCACCTCTCCAAATTACCTCTAATGTGGGCTTTTTGAGCATGCTCCCTTGGTTGAAAGAAGCCAAAGTGGGCTAAGGTCTTGCATTCTTTTTCTGTCCAGGCACCTCTCATGTTACTCTCTGGAATCTTCTCTAGACCATTCACCATCCTCATGCCTAGTTTTGTCTAATGGCATTGCATTTACACAGTGTGATCATTTATGCTCTGATACCAAACCAAAAGATCCCTAGAGATGACTGTGTTTCTAAAGGTTCTCCAGAGAATTTGACTCAATACAATAGATAGATAGATAGATAGATAGATAGATAGATAGATAGATAGATAGGTAGATGATATAAGGATATGTAAACTGAAGTTTCCAGAAAGAAAGAAAAACATCACATCTGTGTCAAGGTTGATATACTGATTAGAGGCTTGTAATTGCAGAGGTAAATGCTACAAATTTGGACCCAAACTGTCTTTGTCTACCTTTAGGCTTCTTTATACTCCATGTCTTTGTTTAAATAATATTCATCCTTATGACTACGATGGAAATCCTTTTGGAATGTACAGTAGATGCACAGTTTGAAAATCAAAATTAAATAATATTTCTATTTTACCAATGAAAAGTAAATGACAATGTTATAAAATGACTACTGCTAATGTAACATGCCTCTTTATGATTTAAAAATAAGAATTAAGATTTAGGATCTTTCCGGTAAGATAATGGAATAGAAGCCATATTGGATCGGGTAGCTAATTTCAAGATTACAATTAAAGAGACTGGAAATATGTTATCACCCTATTAGGTTCTTTGCCCAAATCTCATTTTCTTATATTTCCTCCCAGCTCTCTTTCTCTATTATAACTATTTATCTGCCAGTGATTTCATTATCTTATATCTCTACTTGAATTGTTCTAAATCTCACTTTTGGTGTTAGTACATATTAGCTTTGTAAAAAATAGTTTGTAAGTTTTCCTTCCATTTGTTATTAAATAGCTTAAGTAATAATATATACATTATTATATATTCATCTATATAAGGAAACAGAGATCATGAATTCAACTGAGTGTGGTAAGTAGCACCTGGAAGGGGCTTAAGGGAGGCAAGAGATGGGATAGATGATGTAATTATAACAACCAAATTGAGGAAGAGGGAACCCACAGGCATTGCAGTAAGGGGCATGTTAGTAGCAACAGCACTCCTGATAAATATAGACAAAAAGATCTCAATAAAATACCTGTAAACCAGTTTCAAAACCACATCCAATACTTCATGACTAAGTTAGTCTCATTCTAAGGATGCAGAGATAGTTCAATGTGTGCTAATTAAAATAAATAAGTCATCTATTAGTGCACTCCAGAACAGATATTACTTGATCATTTCATTGATACATAAAAGTATTTGACAAAATCTAATTTTTGTGGCAAAAACTCTGGAGACATTAGGGATTGGGGGGACATATCTCAACGTAATAGGCTATGTACAACAAATGAATAGTCATGATCATGTTAAATGAGAAATATCAAAGTATTCTCAGATCAGACATGGACAAAGTCATCTACTTTTGCCACTGAGATTTTTAAAAAACACTTGAAATCCTAGAGAAATAAGATAAGAAATAGAAATAAAAGCAATAAAAATAGGAGAAGTCAGTACCACTCATTACAGATGGCACAATTCTATACATGAGATCACCAAAACTATACCAAGAAACTTCAAGAGCTAATAAACAGGGGCAGGTTTACAAAATTAATACAAAAAACAGTAACCTATCCATACATCAAAGATAGACTAAGAATAAAATCAGGAAAACTCAAACTCTTTCACAATAGTTTCAAATACATAACAAAACCAAACACTAGAAAAAAACTAACAAGTAAATGATAGACCTATACAATCAAAGCTTTTAAAACACTGAAGAAAGAAATTAAGGAAGAGACCAGATGATGGAGAGACCTCCCATTCTCATTGTTAAGATTAGTGTTAGAATATTGCCATCCTACCAAAAACATCTGTAGATTCATTGTAGTCTGCATCAAAATTCCAACACAATTCTTCACAGAAAATGGAAAAAATATTAAAATTCAAATGGAAGCACAAAAGTCACTGGGTGAACAAACCAATCTTCAACAGCAAAAATTCCCCTGAAAGAATCACAGTACATGATTTCAAGTTGTGCTAAAAGCTCATAGGAGTAAAAACATCCTTTTACTGTCACAAAAACAGGCATATAGATCAATGAAATATAATTGAAGAGTCAGATTTTATATACATACCCCACCTAATTTTGACAAAGATACTAAAACTATACAATGAGTCAAACAGCAGCATCTTTATTAAATGGTTCTGGGGAAAATGGATATTTGTATGTAGAAGAATGAAACTTTATTGTTATCTCTCACCTTTCACACAAACCCACTCTAGGTCTATCAAAATAGATCTAGATCTATGGAACTAGAAGAAAGTGTAGGGGATATATTTCAGAATCTAGGCTCAGGTAAGGACTTTCTGAATAGGACTCTAATCACCCAGGAAATGAGGCCAACAATCAACAAGGCTTTGTGAAACTAAAAAGCTTTGATACTAGAAAGAAAACTTTTATTCCACTGAAGAAGCAACCTGCAGAATGGGGAAGGAGTGTTTGCCAGCAGTGTGTGTGACAAAGGATTCATATCTAGAATACACAAGGAACACAAGAATACTAAACACCAAGCACACTAACTACTCAATTTTAAAAGTGCTCTATGGATCTGAGCAGTGGTGTCTTACTCCATCACCAGGCAGAAGCAGGTGAGTTTGTGAGTTTGAGGACAACCTGGTTCATAGAGCAACTTCCAGGACAGCCAGGGCTATACAGAGAAACCCTGTCTCAAAAAACAAGCAAGCAAACAATCAAACGAAACAACAAAAATAGGCTGCGGAACTAAATAGAGTTCTCAAATGAGAACTGTGTGATAATTCTCTGAACACTGGGTGCATTCATTCTTCCAGTGTCCTTGTAGGCAAAGGGCACATTGGTTTTGTCCCATTCTCATATCTAAGCAAAATAGTCCCTGGCAGCAGTTACTTTTCTGATCTTGACCTAATGGAGTACCTCTCTGGGAGTGTCTTGATCCTTCCACCAGGATGACGCTAAGCTTATCTGCCTTACTTTCTATTATTTTTATTCTGCTTCTTATCTGACCTCTTGATCACAGTTGATGAAAACCTCTCTTTCAATCTCTAATAGTTGGTTACTACCCATTTTCAAGAAGGACTATGACTTCTATAATTTTTATTCAGTGTCTCCCTGGGCCTGACCAACAATGATTGCAGCATGCATTTGCTGTTTCTGGGTTGATGGGGGTAAAAAGGTGGAATGCGTCACATAACCTCTCAATAACTGCTTGGGCTCTTTTAAGGCCCCTAGAGTACCTGTGAGGATTTGCTCATGTTCATGCCCTTTTGCTTTCTTTCCTTCTAGCCACTTAAAAGAGCCTCTTGGCACTGCCTGAGCATCTGAAATTCCCTAACATCATTAGAGTTCCAGTGGTGCTATTCTCTGGGGAATTGATGTTGGGCTGAAGCCTAGGAATTTGTTGTCCTTGTGTGTGTGTGGGGGGGGGAGATGTTTCTATAATCATACAGTCTACTTTGTGTAAGTCTATGATGTCCTTCAAAATTAAACAATCAGGAAAATCTAGTACTAGTCAGTCCACGCGGACTTGCAGGTCTGGATGATAAACTACATTTGATCAGTCATAGCCTGATATTTCTCAGTAAATTAGGCACTGTGGTTTTTCCAATTTGAGAGATCTGTGGTGGTAAAAGGCACATATGTGACAGAGCATTGGTCCCTTGTGTCCAGCTGTTTTATGTTATGATAAGACACAATGGCAAAAAAGCAAACTGGGGAAGAAGGGCTTTATGTGGTCTACACTTCCACATTGTAATCTATTGTTAAGGAAGCCAGGACAGGACCTCAAACAGGGCGGGAACCTGGAATCAGGATCTGATGTAGAGGCTATGGAGAGATGCTGCTTACTGGTTTGCTCATTATGGTTTGAACAGCTTGCTTTCTTATAAAACTTAGGACTACCAGCCCAGGCATAGAACCACCTATAATAGGCTGGACCCTTCCCCATTAATTGCTGAGAAAATGCCCTAAAGCTGGATCTTACGGGCATATTTTCTAAATTGGGTTTCCTTCCTTTCAAATGACACTAGCTTGTGTCAAGTTGACATATAACTAGCCAGAACAATAGCCCTCTTGATTATAGTAGGACACTACCCATCTAGATTGTAGTAGGTAGCTCTGCCAAGCTTCCCTCAGGTGCATTTGTAAAGTCATCTTGGTGTCTATGGGAAGTGGGAATTACCAGCAAGATCCTATGGTTGCTTCCTGGCTGGAATATACAGGGTCAGGGCTGGAAGTTCTGAGTGACTTCAGTCAGGGGTGACTCAAATGACATCATAGGATGGATCGCTTTAGGGGTGTGGATGGTCTTTGGTAGATGCTGCATCTGTGGTAGGTGTGAGGGGTTCAGATAGCAGTAGAGACTACAGTAAAACATAGGGTGGAGAGTGTCATTCTGTTCCCAAAACAAAAACGACTTCCCAGTTCTGGTCAACATATTGACCCCTCATCTGGGCCACAATGATTTATTAGTTTCCTTCCAGACAGGCTTTCAGTCAAGGTGATTGAGAAAAAGTTATGTCTTACCAGCAGTCAATGTAGAGGAATTGGTCAGGGTACAGTAGCCTACCCCTGACCCTAAACCCTACCCCCTGTGATAATTATAAACTGTCTGCTAACTAGTTCTTTACATAGTGACCCTTCAGAGTGCCAGCCCATCCACTATGAAGGCAAATATATATTTACAGGATGCATAGGGTTTTCCAGGAGTCAACTTAACAATGATGATATGTTTATTTGTTTTTTTTCTTAACTGAAGGGGGAACAGATCTGTGAAAACAGGGAGGTTAGGAGGAGGGACTCAGAGGAGAGGAGGAAGAGAAAGCTAGAGTCCGGATGTAATATGTGAAAGAATAATTGATTAATTAATTAGTTAAAGAATATGCCTTTTTGAGAATTTTTATCATATACTTTGAGTAGAAATCTACTGTGTTTGACACCTATTTTGTTCATCTAAAAGCTGACATCTACACATATAAAGGAAAGGAAAGGTAAGCAATTGCTTTATCTATTGCTGCACATGCTCCTTGTGGAAATATTTTAGGTACATACTACCATTGGTAAGACCACATAAACCTCAATATCAGGAACACTCTAAGGGCCACCATAAGCCATATGAAGACTGTCATGGACAATGGATTGGGATTTCAATGGTTATCTCTGCTTATGGCCAAGTTAGAATTCCCCTGTTGTCTATCTACCTCACACATACAGTCTCCAACCTGCCGCTGCATGCTTTTTAGATTTGCAGTTTTGTCACCTAGGAGACTACTTGGGCTATACTACAAGGTGGTCAGGCTACGATTCTCCCACTTAGGGACAATCTTTCAAAAATTATCCTGGGTTTTGGCAATCTGATGGCCTGTACTCCCTTAGCTGGTTGCTGGGCCTTGCCTTTAGAATCCATATCACAGCCCTCAAGAAGGGTTATTCCTCTGTGGATTATTTGGTATACTGCCATCAGGTGAGGTCACCTCTCCCAGTATCTCTGGATTCATATCTGACCAACAAAGGAGGTGAATCATTGTCTTCAAACCCCAGAAGAGTCACCCAAGAAAAGTATTTTATACAAAAAGACAGATGTTGAGGGTTTTTTTTTTTTATTAAAGAGAAGTGTTTGCTTGTGTCAGCATTGGTCAATGAATCTGTGTTCAAAGGCTGAGCTTCAAGTAGAGAAAAGCATTTCCCTATATACCTTTCAGTAGCTCCCCTATACATCTTAGCCTCTTTGTCTCCCTTATATCACAATGCACATTCTGATTAGATAGTCTAGAGGAGTCATACAAATGCATACTAATTATGCTATGTTGCCTTCATTTTACTCTGGGAAAACTCTTATCATAAGATAAATTATAATTTGGATCTGAGTCTGGAACATTCTAAACTCTCCATAATTATCTATGTTCTAATCATTTAATTGGTCTTGAAAAGCTTTTTGTTTGTTTTTGTTTTTGTTTTGTTTTGTTTTGTTTTTTTACTTTGGAGGTATAGCTTCTTCTCCCAACCTTCACTCAGAAGAGATAGAATTTAGATAGATAGATGGATAGATAGATAGATAGATAGATAGATAGATAGATAGACTGATTAGAAAAAAACAACTTGATGATCTGCCATCTGCAAACTGGACATCCAGAAAAAAATCAGTTGGTAACATTTAGAGTTTAAGAGCCTGAGAACTGAAGGAATTAAATATATTAATACAATGAAGCAGAATAATGGCCCAAGCATAGGCAACAAGGTAGGTAAAAACAGGAGAATTGCTCCCACCTCCTCCTTTTGTTCTATAAGGGCCCTCTTCAAACTAGATTGATCACTCTCACACCAAAGGTGGCTGTGTTACTGAGTCCATCAACTCCAGTGCTAATTTCACCTGGATATACCTGGAGGACATACCTAGGAACAGTCTTCTGATTATTTACTTTATAACCCCCCCAAGTTGACAAAATTGACTAGCAGTGTAGTGATTATGTTTTCAAAGTAGACATTTCAAAACCACAGACTGGCTGAACTATGAACACCTTAGGTTCTGCTCTGCAATGGTGTTTTAACTTTCCACTTAGTCAAAAAAAAAAAAAAAAAAAACTATCACTCCTATAGCATAGGTTCAACTAAGTGCTGTAGGAAGAGCAAGCTGAGAGAGTGTCAAGAGAAGGGAGTTTCCCGTTCTAAAACTGGTGTGAGGTTGAATCCAAGGCTAGGAACGTTCTGCACTGCCCTGAGGCATGGCGGTGTGAAGTTGGTCTTACTCTTCCACTGAACTGTGAGAGTCTTTAGTCTCCATGGACTCTTCTTACACACACACACACAGGCTGCAGTACTCACGATAGGATTAATAACAGCTAAACATTCCACACCCGAGTCTGTCTCCCACATGTTGAGGTGGTAATATTCTTCTCCCTATTTAGAAGAGTAGGAAAAAGAGTTTATATGATATCCTATAAACTTCAGTGAATAGTAGCAAGTGCCTATGTTCAAGCCCCAGCATTGAAAGAAATAAAATAAATGGAAAAAGAACCCTAGCATTTATGCATATGAACTGAGGTTGTTCAATAGATATCAAAGCCTAACAAACCCAGGGCTAGAGCAGTCCTCTGTGAAATCATTCTCCCCTGGACCCAAAGTTTATACTCACTCTCATCAAGGTCCCCAGAGCCACAGGGAACTTCTCTGTCCTCTCATTCAAAGTCATTCAATAATTGCCTCATCATATGTTTGGTTTTTGTGTCCTATAACAAAGCATCAAGTACCACACATGAAATACAAGCTACACACACACACACAAACACACACACACACACACACTCTCACACACACACGGAGGGGGGTAGGGAGAGAGAGAAGGAGAGAGGGAGAAAAGGAGAGAGGGAGGGAGAGAGAGAGAGAGAGAGAGAGAGAGAGAGAGAGAGAGAGAGAGAGAGAGAGAGAGAATTTGAACAGTGAGTTGTACCAAGATCGTGTCCTGGTAGCAACAACTATTCTCTTTTTTTTTTTATTAGATATTTTCTTTATTTACATGTAAATTTTTCCTTTCCCAGTTTCCCCTCCAAAAAACAAACA